>JAUELO010000023.1:4692687-4707388 GCA_032357855.1 Amphibolips quercusostensackenii
TTTTGTGAGGGAATTTGCTCTATCCGATAGTTATTTCACTTTCGCATACCAATAAAATTGGCATTGGCTTTTATGCTTGTCTGTAAGTATATGTGGTACGAATTCGAGGCGCGAGCTCCAGATGAAACTTATGCCAAGGTATACCATAACATTTGAATACATTCCAGAGTAGGAACGTTCGAATATATAGGAAACAATTTTCATACCGAGAGGAAAGTATGAAGGAAAGATGCCGAATTCCCGGATTGCGAGATATACAGGAGAGAAAAAGGAAAAAGGAAAAGAGAAGCAAGGGGAATTGAGAGAATGTAAAGTGACCCTAAGAGAAATATTCATATTTTTTTTACTTTATACATAAAATAATTATCAAAGCCAAAAGAGATCCAAGGAGTGCATTCCAATCCTCTATCTTCCATTAACAGAGTGGCCACAAAAGTTCATTTTTGAAATTCCCGGACATTTCCCTGATATTTCTCTGGCTAATTTTAAATTGTTTTGTGACTCAAAAAAAGTAAGCTATTTAAACCGAAAAAAGTTTACCAAAAGTGAATAATTTGTAACCCAGAAAGTGACTAATGTGCAATTATAATGCGACTAATTTTTCTATTGAACTGAAAAGATTTCAAAGGAATTCGATTTACAAGCTTCAAAACAATTCAAGCTAAATTCAAAAGAATTTAAATGAATTGAAAAAAGTCTATGGATATTAGAATCCTTTCAAATCGTTAAAGTCTTCGGAAATATTATAGAATCCCTTAGAATATTTTAACATTTTTTAAAAGCTAATAGGTCTTGCAAAATAGGTCCATATCTCTTAAAAGCCTCAGGAATTTTTTACGACCGCATAACAATTTTTTTCAATCTTTTCAAATCCTTTGAAATAATATTTTAAATTCTTTGAAATCCCATTAAATCAGTAAAATCGAATAAAAGTTTCTTCGAATATATTTAAATATCCTAAAATATTGACAATCCTTTTTTATAATTTTTTTTAAATCCCTTAAAATCCTTTTAAAGAATTCCTAATTTGATTAATTACTTTCAAATTCCTTGGCTTTCTTAAAAGTACCCTTAAATCTTTCAAATTAGTTGAAATCCCTTATAATTATTGAAATATATTGACAATCCCTTGAAAAATATTTTTAAAATGTTAAAAAACTTATTGGTTTATCTCTTTCAAATTCTTTAGTATTGTTAAAAATATCTCAAAATCTTTAATATCCGTGTAAATCCCTCCAGATAATAAAAATCTATTAAAAATTCCTTTAAATTTGTTGAAATTCCATAAAATATTTCAAACCTTTTGGAATCTTTCGAAATCCGCTAAAGCTTTTTAAAGCTCTGAAAAATTACTGGGAATCTTTAAAAATGCCCTACAATATTTTTTTTTCCTTTAAAATCAAATTCGAATTCAAATTTACAAATTCCTGGGAATTTTTAAAAATATAACAAAATACTTTAAGTCCTTTAAAATACCTACAAATTATTGCAACCTATTAGAAATTTACTGAAATCATTTAAAACACCATAAAAGCTCTCAAAATTCTTTGGAATACCTTCAAATTCTTTCAGTCAATTAAAAATTCCTTGATATCTTTTAAAATGCACTAAAATATTCCAAATTTTTTGAAATATGTCGATATTTTTAAAACTTTTCAAAGCTTCTAAAACTCCTCAGAATATTTTTGAAATATCCAAGAATATCTCCAGATCCTTTGGAATACATTCAAATTATTTCAATCAATTGAAAATTCCTTGATGTCTTTTAAAATACCCTAAAATATTAAAAAAATTTTTTAGTATGGCGATATTTTTTGAAAGTTTTAAAAGCTCCTGAAACTCCTTAGAATATTTTATAAAATATGCAAAAATATCTACAAATCCTTTGGAATACCTTCAAATTGTTGAAATCGACAAATTTTTGGAATTTTTTGAAATACCATAAATTATTTCAAATCCTTTGAAATATGTCGATATTTTTTTAAACGTTGTTAAGCTCCTGAAATTCCTTGGAATATTTTTAAATACCATAAAATCTCTCAAAACCCTTTGGAATACCTTTGAATTATTGCAATATATTAAAAATTCTTTGGAATCTTGTAAAATACCCTTAAATATTTCAAATCAATTTCAAATATTTCAAATTCTTTGAAACATTTCGAAATTTATTGAGACTTTTGAAAGCTCATAAAAGTTTTTACAATATTTGTAAAACACCCTAAAGTCTTTAAAAAATCCCTTTGAGCTGCCTATTAATTATTTTAATCTATCAAACATTCTTTGGAATCTTTTATAAAATCCTAAAATATTTTAATTCCTTTGACATATTTTGAAATATTTCGGAAATTTTTAAAGTTTTAAAATTTCTTGAAATCTTTTCAAAATATCCTAAGATTTTCCAGAAGTCTGCGAAAGATCTTCAAATTATTTCAATCAATTAAAAATTCCTTAGGATTTTTTAAAATGTCCTAAAATATTTCAAATCCTCTGAAATGTTTTGCAATTCATTTAAACGTTTAAAAGCTCATAAAACTCCTTGGAATATTTTTAAAATACCTAAAAATCTTTCAAAATACTTTCGGATACCTTTAAATTATTGCAATCTATTAAAAAATTCATTAGAATCTTTTACAATACCCTAAAATATTTTAATTGCTTCAAAATATTTCGAATTTCTTTAAAACTTTTCAAAGTTCTTAAAATTTCTTGGAATTTTTGTAAAATATCCTAAGATGTCGCGGAAGTCTTCGTAATACCATCAAATTATTTTAATTGTTTAACGATACCTTGAAATCTTTTAAAATACCATAAAATTTTTTAAATCCTTTGAAATATTTAAAAATTGATTGCAACATTTAGAAACGCCTAAAACTCCTTGGAATCTTTTTAAAATACCTTAAAATCTATCAAAATCATTCGGAATACCTTCCAATTATTGCTATCTACTACAAATTTCTTGGAATCTTTTAAAATACCCTACAACATTTCAAATCCTTTGAAATATTTCGAAATTCATTAAAACTTTTAAAATCTTCTAAAATTCCTTGGTATATTTTTAAAATACCTCAAAATCTTTCATAATTGAAATTATTTCAATAAAAAAAAAAAAATTTCTTGGAATCTTCTTGAAATACCTTAAAATCTCTCAAAATTCTTTAAAATGCCTTAAAATTATTTCAATCTGTTGAAATTTCTGAAGATCTTTTAAATTACTCTAAAATATTTCAAATCCTTTGAAATATTTCGAATTTATTAAAACGTTTAAAAGCTCCCAAAACTCCTCGTAATCTTTTAAAAATACTTTTCTATCTTTCAAAATTCTTTGTAATACTTTCAAATTATTTTAATCTATTACAAATTCCATAGTATCTTTTAAAATACCCTAAAATATTTTTAATTTTATGAAATATGTCGATATTCTCTAAAACTTTTAGAAGCTCTTGAAACTCCTTAAAATATTTGCAAAATACCCGAAAATCTCTCAAGAATTCCTTTGCGCTGCCTCTAAATTATTTCAATCTATCAAAAATTTCTTCGAATCTTTCAGAATATCTTAAAATATTTCAATTCCTTGAAATATTTTGAAATTCTTCAAAAATTTGTAAAATTCTCAAAAAAATTTCTTGAAAACTTATTTAAATATCCTAAGATCTCTCAGAAGTATTCGAAACACCTTCAAATTATTTCAATCTATTAGAAATTACTTAGAATCTTTTAAAATAACCTAAAATATTTCACATCTTTTAGAATATTTCGAAATTCATGGAAACTTTTAAAAGCTTTTAAAACTCCTTGGAATCTTTTTAAAATACCCTCAAATCTCTCGAAACACTTTGGAATATCTTCAAATAATTTCTACCAACTACAAATTTCCTGAAATCTTTTAAAATACACTGTAATATTTCAATTACTTTAAAATATTTCGAAATTCATTAAAACTTTTAAAAGCTCCTAAAACTCCTTGAAATATTTTTAAAATACCCAAAAATCTTTTGGAATCCTTTGAAATACCTTTAAATTATTGCAATTTATTAAAAATTCATTGGAATCTTTTACCATACCCTGAAATATTTTAATTTCTTTGAAATATATCCAAAATTTTAAAACTTTTTAAAGTTTTCAAAATTTCTTAAAATATTTCCAAAATATCCTAAGATCTCCCAGAAGTCTTCGGAATACCATCAAATTATCTCAATCGTTTAACAATTCTTCGAAATATTTTAAAATACCCTAAAATATTCTAAATCCTTTGAAATATTTCGACATTCATTGCAACTTTTAAATACTCCTAAAACCCTTTGGAATCTTTTTAAAATGTCTGTGTCTAGTCATCCCAAAAAATTAGGGGACTTGGAAAAGGTTATGGGCTAGTCGTTCCGAATTTTCGGGACATCTAGCCAAGCGTATGAAAAATATTGGACTAGTCATCCCGAATTTCGAAGCGACGAGACACTTCTTTAAAATACCCTAAAATATATCAAATCCTTTGAAATACGTCGATATTGTTTAAAACTTTTGAAAGCTCTTAAAACTCCTTCAAATCTTTCAAAATACCCTAAAATATTTTAAGTCTTTTGAAATATTTTGAAATTCATTGAAACTTCTGAAAACTCTTAAAACTCTTTGAAATTTTTTAAAAATACCTTAATATCTATCGAAATCCTTCGGAATACCTTCAAATTAATGCAATCTACAACACGTTTTTAAAATACCCTAAAATATTTCAGATCCTTTGTAATATATCTAAATTTATTGAAACTCTTAAGGGCTCCTAAGACTCCTAGAAATATTTTTAAAATATCTAAAAATCTTTTAGAATTCTTTTGATTACCTTTGAATTATTGCAATCTATTAAAAATTTCTTGATATCTTTTCAAAATACTTTAAAATCTCGCAAAATTCTTTAAAATACCTTCAAATTATTTCCATCTATTAAAATTTTTAGGATCTTTTAAAATACCCTTAAATATTTCAAATCCATTAAAATATTTTGAAATTCATTAAAACGTTAAGAAACTCCTTAAATTTCTCGAAATATTTTAAAAATACCCAAAAATCTTTTAAAATCCTTTGGAATACTTTTGAATTATTGCAATCTTTTAAAAATTTCTTGGAATCTTTTTAAGATACCTTCAATTTCCTCAATATTCTCTGAAATACCTTCAAATTATTTCAATCTATTAAAAATTCCTTAGGAACTTTTAAAATACCCTAAAATATTTTAAACCCTTTGAAATATTTAAAATTTTATAAAAACTTTTAAAAGCTCTTGAAACTCCTTGAAATATTTGTGAAATACCCTAAAATCTCTTGAAATTGTCTTCAGGATTCTTATAAATTATTTCGATTCTTAAAAAATTCCTTGGAATTTATTACAATATCCTAAAATATTTCAATTCCTTTGAAATATTTCAAAATTCTTCAAAACTTTTAAAATTTTTAAAAATTTCTTGCAATCTTTTCAAAATATTCTAAGATCTCCCAGGAGTCTTCGGCATACCTTCAAATTATTTCAATCTTCAAAAAATTCTGTAGCATCTTTCAAAATACACTAAAATATTTCAGATCCTTTGAAATATTTCGAAATTCATTACAACTTTTAAAAACTCTCGACACGCCTTGAAATCTTTTTAAAATAACCTCAAATCTCACAAAATTCTTTGGAATACCTTCAAATTATTGCAATCTACCACAAATTTCTTGAAATCTTTAAAAATACCCTAAAATATTTCCATTCCTTTGAAATATTTTGAAATTCATTTACATGTTTAAAAGCTGCTAAAACTCTTCGGAATATTTTTAAAATACCCAAAAATTTTTCTCACTTCTTTGGAATACCTTTAAATTATTGCAATTATTTAAAATGCCTTAAAATATTGTTAAAATACCTAAAAATCCCTAAAAATTCTTTGGAATACTTTCAAATTATTTCAATCTGCTGAAAATTCATTGGAATCTTTTAAAATAACCTAGAATATTTCAATTCCTTTGGAATATTTCAAATTCCTTTACAACTTTTTAAAGTTCTTGAAATTTCTTGCAAGCTTTTTAAAGTATCATAAGATCTCCCAGAAGTCTTCGAAATACCATCAAATTATTTCAATCGATTAACAATTCCTTGGAATTTTTAAAAATACCCTAAAATATTTCAAATCCTTTGTAATATATCCAAATTGATTGAAACTTTCGAAAACTCTTAAAACTCCTTGGAATCTTTTTAAAATACCTTAAAATCTATCAAAATCCTTCGGATTACCTTTCAATTATTGGTGCCTACTACAAATTTCTTGGAATATTTAAAAATACCCTAAAATATTTTAGATCCCTCAAAATATGTCGATATTTTTTAAAACCCTTTTCAAGGTCCTAAAACTTCTTGAAATATTTTTAAAATACAATAAAATCTCTGAAAATCCTTTGCAATACCTTCAATTTTTTACAATATATTCAAAATTCCTTGGAATCTGTTTAAATACCCTAAAATATTTTAAAGCCTTCAAAATATTTTGAAATTCATTAAAACTTTTAAAAGCTCCTAAAAATCCTTTGGAATACCTTAAAATGATTACAATCAATAAACAATTTTTTGGACTCTTTTAAAATACCCTAAAATATTTCAAAATGTTGGAATTCTGTTAATATTCTTCAAAACTTCTTAAAGCTTTTAAAACTCCTTGAATATTCTCAAAATACCTGAAAAATCTCTCGAAATTCTTTGGAATATCATCAAATTATAGCAGTCTTTAAAAAATTTCTTAAGATCTCATTAAAATGCCCTAACATTTTTTTTAATTATTTAGGATACCCTTAAATTATCGCAATCTATTAAAAATTTCTTGGATTCCTTTAAAGTATCCTAAAATATTTTAAGTCCTTTGAAACCTGTCAATATTATTCAAAACTTTTTAAAGCACCTAAAACTTTCTTGAAAATTTTTTAAAATACCTTAACATCTATCAAAATACTTTGGAATAAATCGAAATTATTGCAATCTATCAAAAATTCCTTCAAATATTTTTAAAAAAATTCTGAAATTTTAAAAATCATTTGGATTACCATTAAATTATTGAAATGTGTAAAAAATTTCTTAAAACTTTTTCAAGAAATAAAAAAAATGTTTCAAATCCTTCTAACTCTTACAAAATTCTTTAAAAATTCTTGAAGCCCTTAATATTCTTCGGAACTTTTACAAATACCCTAAAATTTCTCAAAATACTTTCGAATACCTCAAATTATTTTAATTTATTAAAAATTCTTAGAAATTTTGTAAAAAACCATACAATTATTCTTATGCTTTGAAATCTTTCAAAAGTCTTTGAAACTTTCTGTAGCTCTTAGAATTTTTTGAAATCTTTTAAAAATACTCTTAAAACTCACAAAATCTTTCGAAATACCTTGAACTTATTGCAATCTGCTGGAAATTCCATAAAATCTTTTAATCCTTAAACTCTTGAGGAATATTTTTTAAATATCCTAAAAATTCCTAATATCCTTTGGAATACATTCAAATTATTGAAATCTGTTAAAAATTCCTTGAAATATTTTAAAATAATCAGAAATCTCTCAAAATCCTTTGAAATACCTTCAAATCATTGCAATCTGTTAAATTCACTTGGTTTCATTTAAAATACCCTAAAATATTTTATATCCCTTCAAATATTTACAAAAATGCTATAAAGTCTCAAAATTTTTTTGCAATCTCTTATAATCCCTTGAAAATTTTTTAAGCTTTTTACGATTATTTTGGAATTTTTAAAGTACTCTAAAATGTCTTAAAATCCTACGGAATACCTTCAAAATATTCCAATCTGTTACAAATTCCGTGGAATCTTTTGAAATATATTAAAATCTTTTTAATACTTTGAAATGCCTCGAAATTATTGCAATCATCAAACAATTTCATGGAATTTTTTAAAATAACATAAAATCTATCAAAATCCTTTGGAATACGTTTAAAGTATTGCAACAGATTACAAATTTCATGGAACCTTAAATTACCCACAAATATTTGAAATCCTTTGAAATGTTTAAAATCCTTTAAAACTTTTTAAAGCTTTTAAAATTACTTGGAAGTTTCAGAATTACCCTAAAATCTTTTAAAGTCCTAGGAATACTTCAAATTATTTCAATTTATTAAAAATTCATTAGAATTTAAAAAAAAACCCAAAAGGATTTCAATTACTTTCAAATCTTTCAAAATTCATCGAAGCTTTTAAAAGATCCTCAAACTTTTTGGAATATTTTTGAAATACCCTGCAAGTTCCAAAAATTCTTTGAAATACCTTTGAATTATTGAAATCTTTTTAAAATTTTTAAAATATTTTAAAAAAAATCCTAAAATCTCTGTAAATCTTTTGGAATACCTTTAAATTATTGCAATATATTTAAGTGTCATTGGAATCATTTAAAATACCCTATAATACTTCAAATCCTGCCAAATCTTCCAAAATTCTTAAAAACTTTTTCAAGCTTTTTAAACTTCCTTGGCCGTTAAACAAATACCTAGAATCTGTATAATGTTTAAAATTCCTTTAAATTATTAAAATTTATTAGAAATTTCTCTTAATCCCTTTAAATACCTTAAAATCTTTTAAAATTATTTGTAATTAATTCGAGTTATTGGAATGTATTACAAATTCTTTAAAACTTTTTAAAAACTCTTAAATATTTCAAATCCGTCAAAATCTTTAAAAATTCTTTGAAACATTTTAAAGCTCTTTAAATTTCTTTGAAGTTTTAGAAATACCCTAAAATCTCCCAAAATCTTTTAGAATGCCTGCAAGTTATTGCAATCTATTCAAAATTCCTTCGAATATTTTCAAAATGGCTGTGTCTAATCGTCCCGAAAAATTGGGGGACTTGGGAATCTTTTCCAATTCTTTAAATTCTTTGGAATACCTGAAAATTATTGCAACCTGCTAAAAATTACTTGGAATCTTCTAAATACCCTAAAATATTTCAAATCTTTAAAAATACCTACAAATTATTGAGATCTTTCAATAATTTCATTGAATCTTTTTAAAATACACTAAAATCTCTAAAAATCATTTAGATTACCTTTAAATTATTGCAACCGGTTACAAATTTCCGGAAATCTCTTTAATTATTCTCAAATATTTTAAATCCTTTAAAACGTTTACAATTTTTCGAAACTCTTTAAAGCTTTAAAAATTACTGGGAATTTTGAACAAATACCCTTAAATCTCTCAAAATCCTTTGGAATACTTTCAAATAATTGCAGTTTATCACAAATTTCTTGGACTCTTTTAAAATACACAAAAATATTTTAAATCCCTTAAAATCCCTTTAAATTATTGAAATTAATACAAAATTTTCTCTTAATCCCTTAAAATACCTTAAAATCTTTTAAATCATTTGAAATAAATTCGAGTTATTGGAATATATTACAAATTCTTTAAAACTTTTTGAAAACTCTGAAATATTTTAAATCTTTCAAAATCTTTAAAAAAATTTTGAAAGTTTTTAAAGCTCTTAAAATTTCTTAAAAGTTTTAGAAATACCCTAAAATCTCCCAAAATCTTTTAGAATACCTTTTGAATTATTACAATCTATTCAAAATTTCTTTGAATATTTTAAAAATACATTAAAATCTCTCAAAATTCTTAGGAATACCTTCAAATTATTGCATTGTATTACAATATCCTCGGATTTTTTAAAAGCAACCTGAAATCTCAGAAAATACTTTGAAATACCTTTAAATTATTGCAATTTACTAAAAATTTCTAAGAATTTTTTCAAATACTTTTCAATCTTTTCAAAATACTCTAAAATCTCTCAAAATACTTTGGAATGACTCAAAATTATTGTAATCTTCAAAATTTGTATGAATATTTTAAAACACCATAAAGTATTTCAAACGCCTTGAAATGTTTTAAATCTTTAAAAAAATTTAAAGCTCTTAAAATTACCTAGAATTTTTCTACAAATACCCTAACATCTCTTAAAATTCTGTGGAATACCTTGAAATCATTGCAGTCTATTACGAATTTCTTGAAATCTTTTAGAATACATTAAAATATTTAAAATCCTTAAAAATAACCACAAATTATTAGAATCTATTTAAAACTCGTTAAATCTTTTTAAAATATTGTTGAATCTTTCAAAAATTTTTGCAATACTTTCAAATTATTGTATTTCATTTAAAAAAACATGAAATTTTTAGAAACAATCTAAAATCTCATACAATTGATGGAACACCTTAATATTATTGCAATCTATTACAAACTTAATTGAAACTTCTAAAATACCCTACAATCTCTCAAAATCCTTTGGAATACCTTTAAGTTATTGCAATCTTCAAAAACTTCTTGGAATCTTTTAGAACACCATAACATATTTCGAACTCCTTGAAATGTTCAAAATTCTTTACAACTTTTTAAAGCTCTTATAATCACTTGGATTTTTTTTAGAAATACCAAAAAAACTCTCAAAATTTGTTGAAATACTTTTAAATCACTGCAATCCATTACAAATTCTTAGGAATTTCTTCAAACACATTAAAATTCTTCAAGTCCCTTGAAATACCTACAATTGGAATCTATTAAAAATTTCTTGTATCTTTTTAAAATAACCTTAAATCGCCTAACATTTTTCGGAATAACTTCAAATTATTGCAATTTATGAAAAATTAATTAAGATTTTGAGAAACACAGTAAAATCTCTTAAAATCCTTTGGAATACCTTCAAATTATTGCAATCTATTAAAAATTTCTTGTAGTCTTATAAACTTTTCAAAGCTCCTGAAGACTTTCGGAAACATTTGTAAAATACCGTAAGATCTCTCAAAATCCTTTGAAATACCTTCAAATCATTTTAACCGATTAAGAATTTTCTGCAATCTTTTTAATTACCATAAAATATTTCAAATACTTTTAAATGTTTGTAATTTTTTCAAACTTTTTGAAGCTCTTATAATAACTTGGAATTTGTATAGAATTACCCTAAAATCTCTCAAAAATCTTTGTAATACCTTCAAATCATTGCAACTTTTTACAAATTTTCTGGAATCCTTACAATTGCAATTAAAAATTTTATATCCTTTAAAATAGCTACAAATTATTGAAATATAATAAAAATTTTCTGAGTCTTTTTAAAATACCCCAAAATTTCTCAAAACTCTTAGGAATACCTTAAATTATTGCAATCTATTACAATTTCTTTGGATTTTGTAAAAACAACCTAAAATCTCAGAAAATCCTTTGGAATACCTTTAAATAATTGCAATTTACTTAAATTTTCTTAGAATCTGTTTAAAATACTCTGAAATCTCTCAAAATATTTTGGAATACCTTGAAATTATTGTAATGTTTAAAAACCTGTTTGAATTTTTTCAAACACTATAAAATATTTGGAACCCCTTCAAATGTTTAAAATCCTCCAAAACTTTTTAAAGCTCTTAAAATTACTTGGTTTTTTTTTAGAAATGCACAACAATTTTTTGAAATCCTTTAGAATACCTTCAAATCCTTGAATTTTGTTACAAATTCATCAAAATCTTTTAAAACACATAAAAATATTTTTAATCTCTTGAAATACCTACAAATTATTAAAGCCTATTAAGAATCCTCAATATATTTTTAAAATATCCTTAAATCTCTTAAAATATTTTGGAATACCTTAAAATTATTGCAATCCATTCAAAATCGCTTGAAATTTTTAGAAACAACCTAAACTTTCATGAAATTCTCTGGAATACCTTTATATTATTCCAATCTATTACAAATTTCTTGGAATCTTTTAAAAATACCCTACAATTTTTTTAAATCCTTTGAAATACCTCCAAATTATTGCAATCTTTAAACTTCTTAAATCTTTTTAAAACAGCATAAAATATTTCGAACCCCTTGAAGTGTTTAAAATTCTTTAAAACTTTTGAAAGCTCTCCAAATTTCTTTGAATTTTTTAAAAATAACCTACGATCTTTTAAAATCCTTTGGAATACCTTAAAATTATTTTATTTTATTAAAAATCGCTTTCAATCTTTTAAAATATCCTTAAATATTTAAAATAATTCAAAATCTTTCTAAATTATTTAACTTTTTGAATCTCCTACAATTCCTTGGAATATTTTTAAAATACCCTAAAATTTTACAAAAACCTTTGAACTACCTTCAAATTTTCTCAATCTGTTACAAATTCCTTGGAATATTTTTAAAGTGAAACAAAATTTTTGAAATTTCTTTGAAGTATCTTTGAATTATTGCAATATGTTAGAAATTCCTTGTAATATTTTCGAAATGACCTAAAATATTCCAAATCCTTTAAAATCTTTCAAACTTATTTTAAGCTTTTTAAAGCTCTCAAAACTTTCTTCAAAGTTTAAGAAATGTTCTAGAATTTGTGAATTCTTCTGAAATCTCTTCAAATTACTGAAATCTATCACAATTTTTTGAAAATTTCTTAAGATACATTAAAATTCTTTAAATCACTTGAAATACCCTAAAATACCCTACAATATTATAATTCCATTTTTAAACTCCAAATTTTTCAAAAAATTTTGAAAGCTCTCAAAATCTCTTGGCTAGTCGTCCCGAAAATTCGGGACGACTGGCCCATACCTTTTTCTAAGTTCCCACTTCTTCAGGACGACTAGACACAGACTTTAAAATATCATCAAATATTTAAAATTATTTGAAATCCTTCGAAATTATTTAAAACTTTGGAAATCTCCTTAAACTCCTGGGAATATTTTTAAAATACTCTTCAAATTCCTAAAAACCTTTGGAATACCTTTGAATTATTCCAATTTGTTAAAAATTCTTTGGGATATTTTTAAAGTAATTCAAAATTTTTTTTAATCCTTTAGAATACCTTCGAATTATTGCAATATGTTAAAAATTGCTTAGAATATTTTTAAAATAACTGAAATATTTCAAGTCCTTTGAAATTTTTTAAAATTCTTGGAAACTTTTTAAATCTCTTAAAACTTCTTTTAAGTTTTAAAAATACCCTAGAATTTGTGAAATTTTTTGAAATCACGTCCAATTATTTAAATATATAAAAAATCCTTTAAATCTTTCAGAGTGCCCTAAAATATTTCAAAAGAATTCGAAAAATTCGCAAACAGTTATAGACCCGAATTCAATAGTAGTTAACTTATGGGTTAATTTATTAAAATAAGAGTGACCAAAGAGATCTTTTCATTAAAAAAAATTAATATAGTTACTTTATTTTAAAAAAGTGACTGAAAAGTAATTTGAAAACAATCACTATGTGGCACCCCTGATTATTATTGACAGTTATTTAAAGTGCTTCTTCCAGAAATTTTTTTACTTTTGCAATTTATTTTTCAAAATCCCTGATATTTTCCTGATATTCCCTTACCAAGAAAATTCCCTGAATTTACCCTGAATTTCAGGTTTACCTACACCTGCATCCACTCTGACTGATCCTTCTTTTAATGCAATTTCAAAAAACAAATTTGTAAATTAAAAAATACTATTATTAGTGTTTGGAAGAGATATTTGAAAAAAGAGAGTAAATCTGAAAGAGGGATTTTGGTGGTTTAGTGTAATCCATAACCGTAAAGCTGGTAACAAAACGAGCGAATGCTTAACTCTTGCCTACACGAGATAGCTCTAATTGAACGATACATCGACACTGTACGTTTATTTCAACATTGGAAACAAACCGGTTGTGTCAACGATCTACGCACGACGATCATTTTCATCATGTTGAGATATATTGCGGTCTTGCTAATGCGCACTGTAACTACCACTATTTCATGACTGTCGTAAAAAGATTAATTGCAACACCTGCGTAGGATATAATCAAATATACAAATTCTGCGAAATATATTTTTTTATTCATCATAGTATTATCAAGTCAAATTAGTCACTTTTGTTTATGAAAAACTAAGACAGAGTGGTCGCAAAAATTTATTTCAAAAATTTCCTGACTTTTACCTAATTTATCTCCTAACATTTTTTTTTATTTTCCTGAACTATTGATAATCAAAGAACAGGATTTTTATCTTAAAAAATTTATAATGTAGAGTCTTTTATGAACAGAATACAAAATATTTCAAATTCAAGTTTGAAAAATTCTAATTCATTTAATTATTTTCAACCCATAAAGATTATATTTCTGCTATGATAGATGAATTTTCAAAAAACAGTTAAATTTCCGACCAAGAAATATGACTTTACAACAAAATAATTAAATTTTGCACAAAATAGTTGAATTTTAAACGAATGTTTAAATGTTCAACAAAAAAGATAAATTTTAAAACATTAATAGTTGAAGTTTTAAGCTAAAAGTCGAATAGTTTAGAATATAGTTGATTCTTAAATTCGAAAAAAAAGAATTTTCAACGAAAAAGTAAACTTTTAACGAAAAAGTATTAACTATCAACCAAAAAGTTGAATTTGTAATAAAAAATTTATTTTAAATTTTCAAGCTAAAAAGTTGAATCTTTTAGAAAACAGTTAATTTTCAAATCCGAAAAGATAAATTTTTAAAAAAGAAGTAAATTTTTAATAAAAAAGGTTAACTTTTAATAAAACATCTGCCCGCTTCGCGGGCACATTCTCATCGCGCGCTTTGCTCGCAAGTTTGAGCGCGCCTAGGGCGCGCGACTGTTGTATATCGCGCTTCGCGCTTGGAAATATATTTACCTCGCGCTTCGCGCTCGTTTTTTTTTAGTTTTCGCACATAGTGCTCGACTCAGATAAAAAGGAGA
>JAUELO010000023.1:4707488-4718118 GCA_032357855.1 Amphibolips quercusostensackenii
CGCCAATTATATAGATGAATTTTTTCGAAAGTTATCGTACTCACAGACAGACAGACAGACATACATACAGACAGACATACAGACAGACAGGCACATTTGTAAAAACCTGTTTTTCGTGTTCAGAGGGTCTCAAAACGTGGACATTTGACAAAAACCGAGAAGGGTGGGGGGGTTAAATTTTACACAAATCTAATACTTTTTCTGATGAGAATGTAAAAAGATAAATTTTCAATAACAACGAAATTCATTTTTATCCAAAGAGATGCATTTTTAACAAAATAACTGAACTTTAAAGCAAGAATCGAATTTTCAACCAAATAGTTGAAATTTTAGCTAAATAGTTCAATTTTTAATCTAGAAAATTTCATTTTTAATATACGAAATTAAATTTTCAACGTACAAAGTTGAATTTGCAACAAAAAGAGGAATTCTCAATTTTAAATGCAATAGTGAATATTTCAACAACAACAACGGATTTTCAGCAAAATAATTAAATTTTCAAACTAAAAGTTGAATTTTTAAGAAATAATTGAATTTTTAATAAATGCTGGAACGTTTACCTAAAGACTTTAATTTTTTATCTTAAAAATTGATTTGAAAAAATATATAAGTTGATATTTTAATTAGAAAAGATAACATTTCTACCAAGAGAGATAGATTATCAAACCAAATCGACGAATTTTCAACCAATAAGATTAATTTTCAACGAAAATGATAAATCAGTAAAATAAATATTTATTTTTAAATAATTATTTTAATTTTTAACCAAACAGGACAAATATTTTTATCAAAAACGCGAATTTTCTTCAAAACAGTTAAATTTTGAATCCGCAAATCCTAATTTCCTATGAGAAGGATGAAGAACAAAATAGTTTAATTTCAAAACAAAGAGATACATTTTTAACCAAAATGATGGATCTGCAATGACAAATAAATTATTTTGAACAAAGTACTTTAGCTTTCAAATGAAAAGTTGAATTTTCCAAGCAAAAAGATGAATTTTCAACAAATAAAGATTTTCCAATCATATTAAAGAAAAAAATATCCAAAAAGGGAAAATCTCTACAAAGCAGTTCAATTTTTAACTCGGAAAAGTAAATTTTTAAGGGAAAATGAAAAAGTTACATTTAAAGTCAAAAAACATTAATTTCAAAACAAATAAATGAGTTTTCAACGAAAAAGTTCAACATTGCACCAAAGAGGTGAATTTTGACCTAGAATGATAAATTCCCAACTGAAATACTTAAGCTTTTAGTGAAAATAATAAATTTTCAACTAAAATGATGAATCTTTAACAAAAATTATTTTTGTAACAATGTGGTTTAACCTTCAAAGAAGTAGTTGAATTTTTAACTAAAAAAAATAAATTCTCAACATATAATGTAACAGTAGATATTTTAACCGAAATTTTTAAGATTTGAATTAAAAACAGTAGACTTTAACAATCGAAGATAATTTTCTAACAAATTAGTTGGATCCTCAATCAAAGAAGATCAAGTTTTAATTAAACAGTTCCATTTTCAACTAAGAAGATAAAATTTATGCTCAAAGTGGTGCATTTTTGAATCAAAAAGAAGGATTTTTTTTACAAAATTTTTGAATTTTCAACAAAATAATAGTTTTAGACTGAAAATATAATCGTCTGGAGAAAACAGCTTCAAAAAAACCAAAAAAAATGAAATAGATATACAAGTCAAATTAATGACTGACAAGAATATTGTATCAAAATGATAATCAATATGCGAAGACCAGAACTACATTCTCGTAATATTTCAAATAAATAATCTTTAATAATCGGGATAAAATAATTACAAATTAAAAATTTATTATTTTTGACTTTTGCAAAATTTGTTACAAAATCCCTGACTTTCCCTGATTTTCAAGTTACCCCAGGCCACCTTGTAGGCACAAAATTTCTATTTCATCACCGAAAATAAAATTCACGAATTTTCCCTAAAATTCTTTTACGAACTTAATTTTTCCAACTTCTCTTCTCCTCCTTTCCCATTCTCTCCCACCCCTGCTTTCTCTTAACTGTCCCTACTTCCAATCCACTTCTTTCCCCTCACTTTCCCTGTTTCCCTTTCAATTCCCCCACTCCCCCTCTTTATCCCTTCCCCTAATTTCCCCTCTCCCATTTCTTCTACTCCACCTACTTGATCCCCTATAATTTCGACTAACTTTTACAGTCTCCTCAGTTCACCTACTTCCCCTCTCTTCATTTCACGTTACTTCCCCTACTTAATCTCCACTCATTTCCCCAATTGAACGCGTAAGAAAGATTGATGTGGCTAATTTTTTTGCAGTTTTTCTGCCATGAAGTGTTTCTTCTTTTGCGTGACTCTGCGAAATAGGCGAACCCTCGAAAATCAGTGCAACCCTCTCACTAACGATATCAGAGGGCTGTAGAATCGATAGAAGCTTTGTGATTGAGGAAATTCACACCGATATCGACGTGACGTTCTGCTGCATTCGATGATTTAATGACTTTCCGTCAAACTGTACCACATACGCCAAAATCAATTACTGACCCTCTTACCTACCTCATCCCCTTTTAACCCATATAACGAGATTCAAACATTTCTCGTTATGGCAAGTTCGACTCGTTGGCATTTGTGCGACCTTGTATCAGAACTGCACGAAAGGCAAAAAAAAATATTTTAGTTTCTTATCGACCAGCCAGGAATAATTATAGAACAAAAAGCAATACAGTGAATTAATATATAACGTGTTTTAGACCTACTTGTACTCCCGGATTATTTTAAGAGCAAAAGCAGGTCATAGGGGAAAAAAAAGAATATATTTATTTTATTCGATTTAATTGAAATCAATTTGTCTCTAATTCGTGAAGAATATCAGATTTGAGAGCCAACGATGCTTTCAAGAAAGAAAAAAAGGGTTCAAAGATTCCCCTCCGATACTTTCCCTCCCTTACTTATCCTACATTTCACTCTTTCCCTCCCTTCACTTTACTCATCGCCTTCCTTCCTTCCCCAACATCTTCCTCCTTAACTTCCCCCACTCCTCGCTACCACAGCTAATAATACCCTTCCTCTACTTCCCTTCCTCTACTTCCTTCCCTATTCATCACTCCCTTTCCTCTGCTCATCCTTACGTCTAATCATTTCCTACTTCCTTTCACTTAGACTTACTTCCTTTACTTCCCATCTCTTAATTTCCCATTACTTTTCTTACTTCTCCTACACTCCCTACGCTCCTACTTTACCTCCCCTTATTTCACCATGCTTCTCCTACTTCCCCCAACCCGTTCCCCTCACTTCCCATATATTTCCTTCACTGATAAACATTAATTTTCCACCCCTTATTACCCCTTATTTCCTAAAGTTATCTTCTCCTTATTCCCCATCCTTTACTTCCCTTCTTTTCTCCTTCCTTCTCCTACTTACCATAACTCGCTTCCTCACTTCCCCTACCTTTTCTCCTCTGATTTCCCTGATAACATCTACTTTTCTTTCCTTCATTTTTCCTTATTTCCATAACAACCCTTCTCCTCATTTCCCATTCTTTACCTCTCCTTTTTCTCAACTGACCTTACTCTGCATCCACCCATTTGATTTTTCAAATTGAAAAAAAAAAACAATTTTCATCTAAATATGTGAATTTTTAAATGAAAAGATAAATTAATTTTTCACTGTAAAAAAAAAGTTTAACAAAAAATTTAAATATTCAACAAAATCGATGAATCTGAAAATAAAATGACGAATCTTCAACAACCAAAAAATTAGTTTTTAACAAAGAAGTTCAACTTTACACCAAATAATTAAGTTTTCAATAAAATAGTTACATTTGTAAACAAATAGTTGAATTTTGAACGTGCAAGAATGAATTTTCAACTAAATAGTTAAATTAAAAAAAAAAAAAAATTATTAACCAAGCCTCTACCTCTCTTCCACAGCCATCACTTCCCCTCCTTTACTTATCCTCATTACTAAGTATTTCCTACTTTCTTTCACTTGGACTAATTTCCCTCAGTTCCCGTCACCTAATTTCCCATCACTTTCCTTACTACCCTAATTTTTCCTCCCCATTTTAATAACTTCACCTGCTTTATCTCTACTAATTTCCCCTCAATTTTCAAGTTTTCTTCATTCAATACTGCCCCTCCCTTCATTTCATGTTACTTCACTTACTTTCTCGCCACTCATTTCCTCTAATTTACCTCCTCTCATTTCACCACACTTTCTCTACTTCTCCTAAACTCTTTCCCCTCACTTACCCTACATTTACTCCGATGATTACCCCTACCATCTCACCTCTGATTTTCCCTCATTTCCTAAACTACCCTTCTCCTTATTTCCCATCCTTTCCATACCCTTTTTGTTCTTACTTCTACTTACCTCAACTCGTTCCCCTCACTTCCCCTACTTTCCTTCTCCTGATTTCCCCTGAATACCACTACTTCCCCTCCCCTGATTTTTCCTTATTTCCCCGAATTCCTTTCACCTCATTTCTCATCCTTTTCCAATTCTTCTTTCTCTTTACTAGTCCTAATTCCTTTTCACTTAAATCCCCTTACTTTCCCTATTTTTTCTCCTCTAATTTCCCCGACTTCCCCTCTTCAGGAAAAAAAGTACAACGGACTGACAGCAAGATAGGTGAATTGCAATTTAAAAAGATGAATGTTAAAAATAATACAGTTAAATTTGCGACCAGAAAAATTAATTTACTATCAAATAGTTAAATGTTTAACAAAATAGTTGAATCTTAAACCTACAAGGATGTATTTAAAATTAATGCTTGCTTTTTGAACTTAAAAATATTGACTTTGAGCCAAGTACGTGAATTTTTTAAAAATGAAAAAAAAAAATTTGTATTAAAAAATTTAATATTTAAATTTCTAAGTGAAAAATTAATTTTTAACTAAAAACAAATCTTAACAAAATATTTTTGAAATTCAACAAAAAAGATGAATTTTTGAATGAGATGAATCTTCAACAACACTTTTGAATTTTCGACCAAAAGAGATGAATTTTAATGGAAATAGTTTAGTTTTTCACAATATGATAAAAGTTGTTAACCAAACTGTAGTTGTGTTACAAAAAGTTATAAATTAAATCAAAAAAACATATAACAGTAGACTTTCCAATTAAAAAAAATTACCATTTAACCAAAAAATATAACTTATTACAAAAATAGTGAAATTTTTAAATTAATAGTTTAATTTTAAACGTAGGAGAATGCAGTTTTATTTAAATAGTTAAATTTCGAAAGAAAAATTTTAATTTTCAAACAAATAATTAAATTTTCCATAAAAAATAAAACAGGGGAATTTTTAGTTAAAAAAATTAATTTTCAACCAAAAAAAGAGAATTTTTAACTAAATAGTTTAATTTTGGAACAGAACTGAGTTTTTAAACTGAAATTATGAATCTTCATCAAAAAAATTAATTGGTAATCAAACATTCAATCAAGTAGTTGAATTTTTAATAAAAAAAAAATAATTTGTAAAAAAAATCTAATAGTCGATGTTTCACATTTAAGCCAAAAAATCAATTTTTAAACCAAAAAGACAAATTTTCCAACCAAAAAAATTTTTCAGAGATGACGAAAAAAATGTCAACCAAATTGTCGAGTTCACAAGCTAAAAAGACTATTTACAAAAGAGTTAAATTTTCAAGCCAACCAGCCGAATTTTCTGTAAAACAGTTGAACTTTCAACGCAAAAATATAAATTTTTACAAAGAAAGTTAATTTTCAAACAAATAGTTAAATTTTTCACTAAAAACGAGCAGCTTTCAACTAGTTTTTACAAATGTCGTTGCAAATAATTTTTTCAAGAAAGAATTTTTGACAAAATAGTTTAATTTCGACTAGTAAAATGAATTTTTCAAAAAAAAATTCTTTTTTTAACTAGGTAGCTGAATTTTAAATCAAGAAGATTAATTCTTCACCAACAAGAGAATAATTTTTAACTAAAAAGCAAAATTTTATGATGATAAAATTTTTTTTTAACAAAGAGTTCTAATTTAACCAAGAAGCAGAATTTTAGACCCAATCTGATAATTTGTTTGAAAAGAAAATAGTAAAAATTAAAATGATTACTAGAACTCTAAAACCAACCACACAATAGTAGACTTTTGAAATTAAAAAAATTAATCTTTAAACAAAATACCTCGATTTTTTATTGGGCTTTATTAATTAAGTACACATTTAAGCAAAAAATAAGGCAAAAGGAAATTAAAAAAAAAACAGTTAAAAAGATTAATTTAAAAATGGGGGATAAGAGGAGAATAGGAGAATAGGGGAAAAACTGCGAAATCTCGAATTGGTTTACAAATGTCTTTCTATTATCAGAATATTTTAAATAAATAGAATGATTTAAAAAATAATAAAGAAAAGTTTAAATCTAAATAGGTTTTAGAAACAAATAAAATAAAATTAGAGAAAAAGTCGCTATCATTGAAGTGCATTTTAAATTCCTGTACTGTAGCAAACTTGGGTTAGGGAAATTGGCGCGAGGTAGTTTAACGTGGGATTGACAGATGCATTACTGGCTCTGATGCAGCTTGTCTGTCTCGAAGCACAGAAAGGGAGACAACCAGTATTGGGATGGAATATTCCGTTGGACACTGAACAGTAGCAGGATACGATTTTGCAGGTGCAGGGTATAAACGCATTTTGATTTATGAATTCTAGTCATACTCTGAATGCATTGAAACATTTAACATTGATTTTACAGATGGTATTTTAGAGTGATAAAATATTTTACTAGAACGTTCACCAACTCAATTTTACACTTCACAGTGGCCAATGAAATTCACCAATAGTATATTATTTATTGCAAGTAATGTTTTTATGGGTTAAGTAAATTTTAATAGAAGAATAATCATCATGATTTTGAGCATAAGCAGTAATATCAAACATGGTCAGACATAAAACGAATTAATGATGAGAAGAATTTTTTTGAAATGACAACAGGTATTTTCGGATTTAAACGCTTCAAATAAATAGCCTTTTAGCTGAAACATTTTAAGATTAATTTGTCCTCTAGATTAAAAATCTGATTTGTAAGATGCTTTGGAAATTTTTTTTTTATAATTGCTTCTATCTTGGAAGCTTTCTAATCAAAAAATTTCGGATTTGAAAACTGTATAGTTCAAAAATATTTCAAGGTGACTGATTTTAATTTACAAGCTTGTCAATTAATATCCTTTAGAATTAGGTTTCCACTTGGAAAAATTTATAAATAATATTTGGTATTAAATGTTGCCAAGGGCTGTTTCTTTATGTTCTTAAGCATCATTTTCTATTTCTAGTACTTCTTATTGACCTTTCCATAGCTTGCTAAGATTTGTTATTTAAAGCTTGGCAAAGGTTGTTTTCTTTCGTTGATACGGGTTGCTATTTCCGGTTTAAAAAGGTTGTTATTGAAATTTTTAAGAGTTGTTTATATATGTTCTCATTAATTATTCTTGATGATATTTACTGGCTTTTGCTAGGGGTTGATTCTTTTTTTTATTTATTTTTTTAATAATTGTTTCTGAAGACAGTTATTGGCCTTTGTTGGAGTGTTGTTATTGATTGTTCCTTAAGTAATTTTACTCATATAAAAGTTCCTATTGACTACTGATACCTGTTATCATTTATCGCTTTAATAGCTTGTTTTTTATCTTTGTGTAAGGATTATTATTACTTTGCTGAAGGTTGATGTTCTTAGTTTTACGGGCTGTTATTGAGTCTTTCAAGGTGTTATTATTGATACATGTTGTTAAATGTTGTTATTGACTATTGCTATTTGATTTTGATTTAATTTGCTAATTATAAGAGTTATTGATCTCTGTTGCTTACGTTTGTTATTGACTACTGATATTTTAAGTTATTGGACTTTGCTATTTGGAAGTGTTAGCTACTGAATGTTGATAGGGGTTTTTATTAATTACTGCCAAAATTTCCCCCTATATAGGTATTAAAAGCAATATATTCTTAAGTTTTTCCTTTATTGAGATTGTTATTGACACTTTTTAGAGGTTGCTATTGATTGATGGTAAGAATAATTATCAGCTCTTCCTAGGAAATGTTTTCTCCTTTCATAGGTTTTTTTTAGTAATTATTGATAATGATTATTATCGACTTTGGCCAGAATTTCCTATTTATTATTTCTAAAGTATTTTTGCCCGTATAGGAGTTGTTATTGACTATTGTTGTCTGTTGTTATATATTTACTTCATGGGCCATTTTTGACCTTTGTGTGTTGATTGTTACATATCACGTTGCTAGGGGCTGCTATTATCAGTTTCAGGCTTTGTTATTATGCCTTCATATTGCAACTTGTTTCTAAAGTTTATTAATAACTATTGCTATTTACGGTTATTTGACTTTGTTAATTGCAAGAGTTGCTACTCACTTTTGCTGGAGATGTTAATAATCACTGCTAGGATTTCCCCTTGGAGGGAATTATAGGAACAATTTTTAAGATTTTTCCTTTATAGAGATTGTTGTTAACAGTTTTTATGCGCTGCTGCTATGTTTTGTTATTGATTATTGGTAAAAATAGTTATGGAGTTTTGCTGGGATTTGTTTCCTTCTTTCATATGTTTTTTTATTAATTTTTTGTTAAGGTTTATTATTGACTTTTGCTAGGGCTTGTTATTAATCACTGCTAAGATTCTCTCCTTATAGGGAACTATAGAAATAATTTTTAATATTTTTTTGTTATAAGGATTGTTATTGATATTCCTTAAGTGTTCCTTCTATGGTTTTTTTTATTGCTGGTGAGAATAGTTATTGGCTTTTGCTTGGGATTGTTTCCTTCTTTTGTAGATTTTATTAATTGTTTCTAAAAGCTGTTATCAATGTTTGCTAAAGGTTGTCATCAATTTTTCTTAAAGAATTTTCATAGGTTGTTATCAAACATTTCTATCTGTTGTTGTTCTTTGCTTTCATAGGTTGTTTCGGACCTTTCGGTAAGGATTAAAGTTATATTGCTAGGTTATACTGCTATTGGCGATTATTGGACTATGCTCATAATATCTTCACATGTAAAAACAGTATAATTTATATGCAAAATTAAATAACTATTTTCTGTGTCTAAATGTAACATTATAAATAAGGACAAGTAATTTCTTAGCGGTAAAAGTTTTTAGGAATCTAAATAATACGTTAGTCTGAGAAGCTGTCACAAAGTATTGATTAAAGGATGCTGTTAAGTATATTTATTATCACTATCGAATATCAAAATAAGTTGATAATACTGAAGACATAGTAAATCATTTCTTAATTTTTTCCAAAGTAAAAGTTATTTTTCCGATATTAGTGAATATGTTAAAAAGAAGCTTGATATAAATAGGTACAAAATCAGAACTATAAAGTTATTTTTGCAAATAAGAAAGCATTGTTATATGATTTGGTGCTACAACTAAAAGAAACTTTAGGCACGCTCGAAAAAATCCCTGACTTTGAAAACAATTTGCTAAGATTTCCATGATTTCGTAGGTGTATACAATTTCCCTGACGATTTCAGGGTTTACAAGCAAGTAGACCCTAATTTTTCATTTAAAAATTCAATTAAGCTCAAGTAAAAAATTTCCATTAAAATGAAAATATGTTGGTTCAAGGGGCATGAAATTGTCCAATAACATCTTTTACATACCAATACGATCATCAAATTCTATTCTGATATAGAAAATAATCCACTGTATGTGTCGTACGTACCTGAAACATAAAAGAAATGTACGCCTTAGTCTGAAGTACAATAATAATATTTATAAAATATCAAAAATAAAAATCTGAGCTTTCTCTAGTAAAATATTAGGTTTAAATTAGTTTCTGTATTGATCATTTCTAAAAGTGGAAATTGACCTTTGCTAGGGATGTTATTAATTATTCCTAAAGTATTTTTCTCCTTACAGAGGCTGTAATTGACCATCAATATCTGTTTTCATTCGCTGCTTTTATTGATTGTTTCGCATCTTTGCGTGAGGTTGTTGTTATGTGAATTTTGCATGGGGTTGCTATTCTATTGCTACTTTTTGTTTTAGGGATTGTTATCGCGCCTTTTCAGCTACCTGTTGCTAAAAGTTGTTATTTAACATTGCTAGATTAGGGTTACAGATTTAGCTTATTGTAAGAGAAGCTTCTAATTTTTGATAGGTAATGTTATCAATCACTGCCAGGATTTTCCATCTTATAGTGAATTAGAGAAATAATTTCTAAGATTTACCCTTTATAGAGATTGTTACTGACAGCTTTTAAGGGTTGCTTCTATCGGTTGTTATTTTTATATCAGGACAGTCATTTGCTCTCACTAAGAAATGTTGCCTACTTTCAAAGTATTTTTTATTGTTTTTAAGGGTGTCATTGACTTTTGCTAGGGGTTTTATTATTTATTTCTGAACAACCTTTCCTGTTATGGGGGTTGTTCCTGACTATTGATATCTGTTTTTATTTATTACCTTTATTAGTTGCTTTAGACCTTTGTGTAAGGTTGTTGTTATATTTCTGAAGGTTGCTATTTTCCGTTTCAGGGGTTTTTATTGCTACCTGTTCCTAAAGACTACTATAGAACATTGCTACTCATAGTAATTAGACTTTTAGGATAAAGTTCCGAATAGGTGAACGTGACGATTTCCTTCACACTGCGTATACTTATGTATTTTGACGCACTGATTAC
>JAUELO010000023.1:4727282-4754114 GCA_032357855.1 Amphibolips quercusostensackenii
AAGTTAGTAAAAGAAGGGGGAGTAGTGGAGGGAAAGTATGGGAAACGGAGATTTTAAACGTGTTGGTCCTAGGAAGTTGTAAATTTGTCAGAAGTGAAATTCGGAACTAGGTAAATCTATAGGAACATTTTTAGGAAAAAGCAAATTTATTTCCAAAGATAAATATTTGTTTGTTTTTTTTTTGCAGAAAATTAATTCTTTAAGCTGAACATAGTTGATTTTTGTTCCCCCTTAGTAAAAAAATTTTCTTGATTAAAAATTCAACTTTTCAATTAAAAATTATTTTTTTTTGGTTAATAAATCATCTTTTTAGAGTGAAATTCAGTAGTTCATCAATTCATTAGTTTAGTTAAGAATCCAGCTTTCTTGGTAGAAATTTCATCTCTTTGGTTGAAAATCTAACTATTTTTGGTTAAAAGTTAATTCTTTTTTGTTGGAAAATCATTGAGGATTCATAATTTCTTGTTTAAAATTGTATTATTTTGTTAAGAATGTAATTATTTTGTTAAAACTTCAAGAATATTGTTAGAAAGTCAATCTTTTTAGTTTAAAATTCAAATGTGTTCTGACGATTATTATTCTGTTTTGGTTGCACATGTACCTATTTGCTTACAAATTCTTTTTTTTCTTGAATTCAACTTTTTGGTTGAAATTTGAATTCCTTTGTTCAAAATTCATTTTTTGTTGTTGAAAATTAATGTTTTTAACTGAACATTCATTTACTATTCTAGTTAGAGATCTATCATATAAGTTGAAAGTTCATCTCTTTGGTTGAAAACGACGCAAGGTACGAAAAAAAATAATAAATAAAAGTTGTATACCCAAAAAGATCAATGAAGTTGCTTTTAATAATTTTTTGATGGAATGCTTGGTTTTTGTTTTAATTTTTTAAAAATAAAATAAAAAATAATATAATTAAATTTTTAGACAAACGACACAATCTTTGAAAAAAATTAATAGGCAAGAGTTGCTCATATAACAAAGAGCTCCAAATTTTTAAAATAATTTTTTGATGAGACTCGCAGTCTTCGTTTTCGCCGTAAACAATATTATTAAAAAAGAAAAAACTAAATTCTTAGAAAAACCACCCAAGAGCCGAAAAAAATTGAAAGACAAAAGTTGTTCTACTAAAAAATATCTAGAAATTTGTAATAAACTTTTGTGGTAAAAATACATCAAAAAAAAAAATAACCTTTTGAAAAACACATAGGTTATGTCTAAAAATTTTCTCAGAATCACTTTACGCTATATTGCGAATTTTTAGTTAAAATTGTGAAAAATAACATTAAAAGCAAACAAATTTAATTTATGGAAAATCGACACAAGTTGCTTGTAATAAAAAATTTTTTTTTTTTTTTTTAATAGGATGTGCTTTATTCATCATAAAAACAAGACAATGAGAATACGTCTGCTACAATACTAATGCATATTATAAATTGTAATAATGTAAATTTATTGAAATGATACATTTTCAGGTTCAGTGAGAATAAAAATGAATGCAAAATAAGGAACCAATGTTAAAGTAATCATGATAAATAAAATTTGTACTTTATTTTGCAATATCTAAATAACACAGGCCTGCAAATTTGGGGGTAATTTTTTTCTTCTAACATGTGGTAGTAGTTTTTTATGTAATTTTTTGCGCTGAAGCCGAACCTGACCTCAGAATTTGCCTAGCACGTAAAGTTTTTGAGATAAACGGTGTAAAAGGGTACAAAAATGGCCATTTTGGACAATTTGGGTACTTCTTAGCAACAGCACAAAAAAATCTAACACATTTTTACCAAGGTTATCTGATAGTACTACTCTTTATTTGTAAAATGCACTTTAGATCGTCCTAAATGGATGTTTTTTTTAAAGATATCACAATTTTAATTTGTGATGTTACTATAAAGTACCCAAAAGGGTCATTTGTGTCTCTTTTTACCCTGCTTATCTCAAAAACTTGACGTATTAGGCAAACTCTGAGATCAGATTGGGTTTCAGGGCTAAAAAATCCATCGTAAACCACTACTACATCATAAAATAAAAAACCTTGCACATAAATGCGTTTGCACCATATAGCTGCGCACTCACAAAAGTGAAAAAACTGAAATTGCCATATCTTTCGAAATAAAAAACATTTAGGACGATCGAGAGTGCATTTAAAAGGTGAAGAGCAGCACTTTCGATAACATTAGTAAAAATGTGTTGGATTTTTTTTGTGCTGTTGCTATAAATTACCCAATTCGGCCAAAAAGACAATTTTTGTCCCCTTCAACCCCGTTTATTTAAGAAAACTTGACGTAACGGGCAAATTCTGAGATCGGATCCGGTTTCAGCACAAAAAATTACATCGAAAACCATTACCACATCTTAAAATAAAAAAACCTTACACAGAAATGCGTTTGTACAATACACCTGCGCACTCACAAAAGTGCAAAAATTAAAAATGGCCATATTTTTAGAATTAAAATTTATTCAGGATGACCGAAAGTGTATTTTGAAGGTAAAGAGCAGTACTTTCGATAACATTAACAAAAATGTGTCAGTTTTTTTTGTGACGTTGCTAAAAAGTACCCAAATTGGACAAAATGGCAATTTTTGTCCCTTTTACCCTGTTTATCTCAAAAACTTAACGTGCAAGGCAAACTCTGAGGTAGGATTTGGTTTCAGGGTACGAAATTACATTGAAAACGACTACCACATCTTAAAATAAAAAATCTTGTACAGAAGTGCGTTTGTACCATGCAGCTGCGCCCTCACAAGAGTGCAAAAATTGAAACTGCCGTATCTTTCGAAATAAAATCCACTTAGAACGATCAAGAGTGTATTTTGAAGGTAAAGAGCAGTACTTTCGATAATATTAGCAAAAAATATGTTAGATTATTTTTGTAATGTTGCTAAAAAGTACCCAAATTGACCAAAATGGCAATTTTTGTCCCTTTTACCCTGTATATCTTAAATCCTTGACGTATTAAGCAAACCCTGAGATCAGACTGGGTTTTGGCGCCAAAAATTGCATCAAAAATCACTTTATCATAAAATAAAAAACCTTGCACAAAAACGCGTTTGTACCATATAACTGCGCACTCACAAACGTGAAAAAATTGAGATTGCCATATCTTTCTAAATGGAATCCAATCTGGACAATTGAAAGTGCATTTTGAAGGAAATAAGTAGTACTTCTGATAACATTAGCGAAAATTTGATAGATTTTTGTTGTTGCTATGAAGTACCCAAATTTGCCAAAATAGCAATTTTCGTCCCCTTTCACCCTGCTTATCTCAGAAACTTGAAGTGATAGAAAAATTCTAAAATCGGATCCGGTTTCAGCGCAAAAAGTTACATCGAAAACCGCTACCATATCTTGAAATAAAAAACTTTACACAGAAATGCGTTTGTACCATATAGATGCGCACTCACAAAAGTGTAAAAATTGAAATTGACATATTCTTCGAATTAAAATTCATTCAAGACGATCGAAAGTGCATTTTGAAGGTGAAAAGCCGTACTTTTGCTAATATTTGTAAAAATTTGTTGGATTTTTTTTTTGGTGATGTTTCTATAAAGTACCCATAGTGGCCAAAATGGCCATTTTTGTCCCTTTTACCCTGTTCATCTCAAAAACTTGACGTTCTAGGCAAATTTTTAGGTAGGATTTGGTTTCAGCGTAAAAAGTGAAATTGAAAACGACTACCACATCTGAAAATAAAAAATCGTGTACAGAAATGCGTTTGTACCATATAGCTGCGCACTCACAAAAGTGCAAAAATTGAAACTGCCATATCTTTTGAAATAAAATCCACTCAGAACGATCGAGAGTGTATTTTGAAGTTAAAGAGCAGTACTTTCGATAATATTATCAAAAATTTGATGGATTTTTTTTTGTGCTGTTGCTATAAAGTACCCAAATTTGCCAAAACGGCGCAAGAAATTACATCAAAAACCACTACCATATCTTAAAATAAAAAATCTTACACAGAAATGCGTCTGTACCATATAGATGCGCACTCACAAAAGTGCAAAAATTGAAACTGCCATATTTTTCGAATTAAAATCCATTTAGGATGATCGAAAGTGTATTTTAAAGGTGAAGAGCAGTACTTTAGATAAAATTAGCAAAAACGTGTTAAATTTTTTTTTGTGCTGTTGTTATAAAGCACTCAAATTGTCCAGAAGGCCAATTTTTGTCCCCTTTTACCTCGTTTATCTAAAAAACTTGACGTGATAAGCAAACTCTGAGGTCAGATTCGGTTTCAGCGCAAAAAATTTCATCGAAGACCACTACCACATCTTTAAAAAAACGTTGCAGGCTTGTGTCACGAATCCCAGTTCGAGGTTCAGAAATAAATGTAATATGCATTTAATATAATAGAAATGAATTAAATGTAGAAAAGTTCGCAATTGGGACAATAACGAGTACAAAGCACGAGATACGTAATGAAAATGTGTTCGTTCAAGCCGAAAGAGCTTTAACAAAAAAGAATTTACAATCACCAAATTACATTTGTCGATGTTTTGACCTTCAATTTTGAAAGGACTGTGCACAAATGTTAGGGTGTTATAAAGACCGAACGCGCAGCGCGCGATAAATACTTTACCGAACGCGAGAACCAAAAATCGAGCGCGTAAAGAGACCATGCTGCGCAGCAGGCAGATTTTTTAAAATACATTTCTTGTTTTAGAAATACCGAACAGAATTTACGAATTAAATATTGATCAAATACTAAAGAATATATATAGCGAATCCGGCGAAAGGATAATTGAGGAAAATAGGAAAAATCTATTTGTGGGCAATGTTACTACTCGAATAAAAGGGGATGAGGGCAAGGAAAGATGTATCATTGAAATATCTGGGGGAGGGTTTGAGTTTAGAGGATTGAATTCCCAAAGAATCTTTATGCTAGCAATATGCAGTGTATTATTGCGTTTTATACGTCAGTTTTTGAAAACTAAGAAAATTGATCTTCGGAAATTGAAGTTTGCCGATAATTTCTCAAGAGGAAGTTGGAACTTGCTTCCAATTTTTTTTTATTTTCTCATCCCTTGCCTTCTCTTTTTATTATATGAAAGCGTCGACATATTACAAAACGTTATTTTCAACAGTTTTTTACTCATTTCTTTCTCTTGTGACAATTTGTGTCAAAATGCCACGTAACACTAAAGCTGACACTCCTCTCATATTTAAAAAAATAACAAATTCCATTTTTCGGTCAAACTATGCAAGAAACAAAAAAATATAAAACACCCAAAATTATGCAGCCTAAAAACATCTACGAATTTGTTATCAATCACTTTTTGATAGGACGCGTAGGTTTTCTTTTATTTATAAAAAAACAACATAACAAATAAAAAAATTTAACCTACGGACAAAAGACACAAGCCAAGAAAGAAACAAAAGTTGTTCAACCAAAAAAGAGCTACAAATTTGTTATTTATCATTTTTTTCAGAATGCGTAGATTTTTTTTTAAACGTGAAAAATAGCATTACAAATAAACAAATTTAATATTTGAAAAAAGACGCAAGGTACAATGAAATGTCTAATAACATAATTGTTTTTAGATAAGATCTTAGAATTTGCCTTTCACCTACTTTTCTCCGAAAACACGCAATGAGAATGTGTTCCTCAAAGCCGAAGGAGATTTAACGAAAGAGAATTCACAATCACTAAATTTCATTTGTCGATGGTTTGATCTTTAATTTTAGAAGTCTTATACAAAAATGTGGAAAAGTATAGTGACCGAGCGCATACTAAACGGTCGATACATAATCAAGCGTGAAGTGCGCGATAAATATATTTTCGAGCGCGAAGCGCGAGATATAGTAAGTCTCCAGGCGCGCTCAAACTTGCGAGCCGCGCGCGCAGATTTTTTTCATTTCAAAATACTAATATAATTTAAAGATTGACTGAGAGGGCAGATTAGCTTAAAAATTAGGGATCATCTATTAATTTTTCCCCCTTATTTCAGAATTTTTATTTTTTTCACCTGTTTTAAAGAAACTTCAAATTGTTTTCGTTTCTTGATTAAGTTTTAACTGAATTAATAGAACCCGAAAGGAAAATCTAACTTTTCTTAGTTTAAAGTTAATTTGTTGTTATTGATAAGTCTACCATTACATTTTTTCGGAATTTATCTCGCTTGTTTAAAAGTTATTGTAATCCATCAAAGATTTAATTATTCTGTTGAAAATCAAACTATATTGTGAAAAAGTCATCTTTCTTGGTCAAAAATTAATTTTGTTTTTTATTTAATATTTATCCCGTTGGTAGAAAATTTAACTATTTTGTTGAAAATTCGTTTTATATTTGGCCGAAATAGTTTTTTGTAAAAAATTAAGCTTCTTGGTTAAAAAAATAACTTTTTGCTTGTGTATTTAACTCTTTTGTTAAACGTTAAACTCTTTTTTTTAAATTCATTTTTGTGTTGAAGATTTATGATTTTAGTTGAAAATTTATCTTTTTGGTCGAAAATTTGAATATTTTGTTTTGAAATTCTTTTCATTTTTGGTTGAAAATTATTTTATTAACTGTAAATTCAAGTATTCAACTTTGATTGAAAAATCTTCTTTTGTGGTTAAAAATTCATGTTCTTTTTTGAAAATTCATATATTTTTTTGATAAGTCATAATGTTTGTAGAAAATCAATTTTCTGAGTAAAAAAAAACTTTTAGCTTAAAAATTTAATTTTTTGGTTAAAAATTTAAATATTTTGTTTAAAATTTGTTTAATTTTTGGTTGAAAATGAATTTCTTAAACAGAAAATTCAAATGTTTTATTTTCTTGTTGATAATAATTCGAATATTTGGTTGAAAATTCGTTTTATTTTTGGTTAAAATATTTTTTTGTAGAAAATTAAACTTCTTAGTTGAAAAATTAACTTTTTCGTTGTAAATTCAACTCTTTGGTTGAATGTTGAACTCTTCATATGGAAATTCATTTTTTGTTGTTGTAAAAGATTTATATTTTTAGTTCAAAATTCATCTCTTTAGTTAAAATTAAAATATTACATTTCTAAAATTTATTTCATTTTTAATTAAAAATTATTTTTTTAACTGTAAATTTACCTATTTAATTTTGATTAAAAATTCCTCTTTTTTAGTTAAAAATTTGAGTAATTTTTAAAAAAAATTATGTCTTTTGTTATAATTCGTCCTTTCTTGTAAAAAATTAATTCCCATGGTTAAAAATCAACTTTAAGGTTGAAAATTCAATTCTGTGGTTAAAAATTTTAATATTTTGTTTCAAATACTTTCTATTTTTGGTTTAAGATTAATTTTTTTGAACAAAAAATTTAACTATTCCATTTTGTTGCTTCAAATTTAACTATTTTGTTGAAAATTTATTTCATTTTTTGTTAAAAGTTATTTTTTCAAATAAAAATTAAACTATTTAATTTTTATAGAACATTCTTCTTTTTTAGTTAAAATTTCCAGTACTTTCTTGGAAATTCATATATTATGTTGATAATTATCATTTTTGGTAGAAAATTACCTTCCCAGTTAACAAATAAACTTTTAAGTGAAAAATGTTATCCTCTAATCAAAAATTTAAATATTTTCTTCAAAATTTGATTGAGTTTTGGTTGAAAATGAATTTTCAAATAGAAAATTTAAATATTTTATTTTTTATTAAAAATTTAACTTTTTAAGTTGAAAGTTCAAGAAATTAGTTAAAAATTCATTAATTTTGTTAATAATCAATCTTTTTTGTAACAAATCAATCTCCTTAGTTAATAAATGAACTTTTTGATCAAAAAAATAAACTCTTTAGTTGAGCGTTAAAGTTTTTTTTGCAAATTATTATTTTTTTTTTAAATTCATAATTTTAGTTAAAAACTCATCTCTGTGGTTGAAAATTGAACTCTTTAGTTGAAAATTCGTTTCATTTTTGGTTAAAAATTAACTTTCATTTTTTAATTCGGAAATGTGAGTATTCCATTTTTAGTTCAAAAACGAACCTTTTTCTGGAAAATTAATTTTTTGAATTAAAAAATAAGCTTTCCTTTTTTTCTTGAAAATTAATCTTTTCTGGTTAAAGCTGCATGTATTTACTTTGCTAAAAATTCATAATTTTTAGTAGAAAAGTAATATTTTTAAAAAAATATTCAGCTTTTGATTACAAAATCAACTGTTTTAGTTATTCTGTTTCGGTAAGTGATTCAACTATTTTGTTGAGAATCAGTATTTTTTTGTTCAAAACTTAACTACTTGCGTGAAAGTTGAACTACTTTGTAAAAAATAATTTTTTTAAATTCATGATTTAAATTCAAAATCCAACTATTCAGTCGTCAATTAATTTTTTTGTTTTAAAATTTAACGATTTTGTACAAATTTTTTTTCGTTTTGTTTAAATGTTCAACAGTTGAGTAAAAAATGAAACTATGTAGCTAAAAATGATCTTTTTTGATCAAAATTTATATTTTTGGTTCTAAATTAAACTACTGTGGTAGAGAATTAAGCTATAGGTTTGAAAACTAAAATATTGATTTGAAAATTCAACTTTTTTGTCAGAAATTCGTTTTTTTTTGTTAAAAGTTAATTTTTCATCTGAAAATTTAGGTATTCCATTTTTTGTAAAAAAATTTTTTTCTATAAGTTAAGAATTCAACTATTTGGTAGAAAATTGATAAATTTTGTTAAAAATTCGTCTGTCTGTGTGAAAAATTTATCTTATTTGTTAAAGATTCATCTTTTTTTCAGGATTTAACTATATTGTTGAAAGTTCATCTTTCACAGGTCTCGGTAAGTAATTCATCTCTCAGTCTGAAAAGAAAACTTTTTGTTCAAAGTTCAGCTTTTGGGGTTGAAAATTCAACTATCTTCTGACAAATTAATCTTCTGGGCTTGAAAATTTAAATATTAGGATGAAAATGTAACAACTAAAATTATTTTTATTGTTCCCCAAGGGGAAGTTAAAACAATTGACATCACGAATAAACAAATTGAGTTTGTAAAAAAGACACAAGGTACGATGAAATGTTTATTAACGAAATTGTTTTTAAATTAGATTTGAAAATTAGCTTCCAAGCTTCTTTTTTCACAAAGCACGCGATGAGAATATGTTCGTTACAGCTGAAGGAGTTTTAACAAAAGAGAATTCACAATCGCCAAATCAGAGTTCGTCGATGTTTTGACCTTTAATTTTATAAACTTCTGATATTTTTTTTTCTTCTGGTATTCTAATAAACTTGTTTTGATATTCTTTATTTTTCCATCCCTTTTTTTCTCATTTCTTATATTAGTACTAGAAACAAGCAGTTTGAGAAAACGTTAAACGATCTCTCGAGCTGACGGTATTGGCTAAGTTACTTTAACTTGGACTCGGTTCAGATTTTTTTAATATCCGGAGACACAGACGCTTCGTGTCCCTATATCGCCCCCACCCTCGTTTTTTATTTTCATCCCTAAGGCGGATCGCTGTCTTTCCGCCAATCGAGCACGTTTCACGAGATTCTATGAGACATCTCGCTGACTGCCTTTTGCACTGGGATATATCGATTTGAATATTTTTGTCGTCAAAGCTCGTGTTAGGGATGTAGGCGAGTGGAAAAAATGAAAAGAAAGTTTTAACTCCCTTTGAAGATAAGGTCATTATTCTTCCAGCTGGAAATTTGTATATACATATCTATAAAGAATCAAGAGTCTTTGAACGAAAAAAAAAACAGTTTTTGGTTAGAATGATTGTTCAATGAAAAGAAAATTAAAATTCAGAGTGGTTGCACAATTTCATTTGCAAATTCCGTGATTTTTCCCGGAATAATTTTTTTGCTTTAACATGAATATGTTTAAGGCACGGGGGTTCGACGAAAAATCGACACGAAAGATGTGTAACGCTGGCGTCATCATTTATTGCGTGTCCATCTTTAACTTATTCATGTTAGCTTTACTTGTACAGCAGAGAGTTTTATCAAAAAAATGCCTAAAATAAAAAAACAGTATATGGAATAGAGAAAAAAAAGGGAAAGGTGAAAGGGGGAAAGGGAAAAGGAGCCAGGGAAAAGGAAAGAGGAAATTGGAAAGGGAAAATGAGAAAGGGGGAATGGGAAAGGGAAAAATGAGAAAGGGGCAATAGAATAGGGAAAAATGGAAATAAGAAAAGGGGAAAAGAGGAAAAGTGAAAAGGAAGAAAAAAGGGGACCTTAAAAGGGAAATGGGGAAGGGGACAAGGGGAAAAGGGAAAGAAGCGAGGAAAAATGGAAAATGTGAAAGGGAAAAGGAAAAATTGAAAATGGGACAGGGAAAATTTAAAGGGGAAAAGGAGAAATTAAAAGAGGAAAACGGACAGAGAAAGGTCAAAAAGCGAAAGGGGAAATTGGAAAAGGATAATAAGAAAAGGGAAAAGGGGAAAAGAATGAAAAGGGAAAGTAAGAATGGGAAAAAGTAGAAAATGGGGACAGGAAAAAAAGGGAACAGGCAAAAAAGGGGACATGCAAAAAAGAAAAAGTGAAAAGGGGAAAAAGAGTTCATAGAAAAGAGAAAAGTGAAAAAGGGAATAGGGACAAGGATAAAAGAAGAAAAGGGGAAGAGGGACAGAGGGAAAGTAAAAAGGCGAATGAAAAAGGGGGAAAAGGGGAAAGGGGAAAAGAAGATCTGGGGCAGGGAAGAAGGCACAGGAAAAAGAAAAAAAGGAATATAAGAAAAGGGGGAATGGAAAAAGGAAAAGGGGAAAAGAGAGAAAGAAGAAAAGTGGGAAATGGGAAAGAAAAGGGCTAATATGAAAGGGGGACAGGTAAAAGGGGAAATCGGAAAGGAAAACAGAGGTGAAGCGGAAAAAGAAGAAATGGGAAAGGAGAAATAGGAAAAGGGGATGAGGAAAAGTAGAAAAAAGGGAACAAAAAATGTGCAAGGGAAAAGTGGAAGAGGATAGGGGAAAAGGGAGTTTCAACACTAAAATATGAATTTTTTTTACTTTTTATATTCAAAGACAAAAATTCCAAAACTGTAATATTTTTAATGTATAATCTTTTATAAATAGAATGAGGGAAAGGTGAAAAGAAAGAAGGGAGAAAAAGGAAGAATAGGATAGAAAAAGGCAAATAAGAAAGGAGGACAAGTAAAAAGGGAAATCGGAAAGAGAAACAGAGGTAAAGCTTAAAAATAAGAAATGAAAAAGGAGAAATAGGAAAAGGGGATAAGTGAAAGTAGAAAAAAGGGAACAGATAAAATGTGAAAGGAAAAAGCGGAAGGGGATAGGGAAAAAGGGAGTTTTAACACAAAAATATGAATTTTTTTTTTACTTTTTATATTTAAAGACAAAAATTCTGAAACTGTAATATTTTTAATGTATAATCTTTTATAGACTGAATGAATAAATTTTCAATTTATTAGAAAGGAAATTGGAAAAACGGAAATGTAAAAGGGGAAAATTAAAAAGGAAAAAGGGAGAATCAAAAGGGAAAAGGGAAAATTTAAAGGAGAAAAAGAGAGAGGGCAAGAAGGGAAAGGGGAAAAGGGAAAAAGGAAAATCAAGAAGGAAAGGGGAAATTGGAAAAAGTGAAAGAAAAAAGGGGACAGACAAAAAAAGTGAAAAGGGGAAAAGGGGTCATAGAGAAGGGGAAAGTGGAAAGGGGGAAAGGGGCAAGGATAAAAGAGAAAGAGGGGCAGGGAAAAGTAAAAAGGCAGATGAGAAACGGGGGAAACGAAAACGGGAAACGGGAAAAGAGGACAGGGGAAAATGGGAAAGGAAATAGGGGACAGGGAAAAGGAAAAATGGGAAAAGTGAAAGGAGAAAAGAAAGAAAAAGAAAAAGGGGAAGTAGGAAAGGAGAAATAAGAAAAGGGAAACAGGAATGAGGGAAAGGGAGAAATAAAATAAGGGGAAAGAAGAAGAGGGAATAAGAAAAAGATAAAATAAGGAAACGTGAGAGGGGAAATATTTAAAGAAAAAGGGTGAATGGGAACAGAAAAGGGGAAATAAGAAAGGGAGACAGGTAAAAGGAGAAACTGGGAAGGGGAACAGAGGTAAAGAAAAAAAAGAAAAGATGAGAAAGGAGAAATAGAAAAAAGGGAAAAGAGAAAGTAGAAAAAAGGGAACAGAGAAATGTGAAAGGGAAAAGCGGAAGGGGATAGGGGAAAAGAGAGTCTCAACACCAGAATATGAATTTTTTTTGACTCTACATACAAAGACAAAAGTTCTAAAAATGTAATATTTCAAATGTATAATCTTTTATGAATAGAATAAATAAATTTTTAATTTATTGCAAAGGAAATTGTAGAAAGGGAAATATGAAACGGGAAACAGGATAGGGGAAAAGGGGAATAGGAAAGAGAAAAGGGGAAAAGGGGACATAAAAAGGGGAAAAAAGGGGAAGGAAGATAGCGAAAAGGAGGAAAAGGTCTAAGGGGGGAATAAGGAGATTTGAAGGGGAAAAGGGACAGAAGAAAAAATAATTGGCAAAGGGAATGGAAAATGAGAAAGGGCAAAAGGGGACAGTGAAAAAGCGAGAGGAGACAAGGGAATAGGTGCAAAGGGGGGAAGCAGAAATGGGAAAAGGTGGAAAGGGAAAGTGAGAAAAGAGGGAAAGGAGAAATGTAAAAGGAAAAGTGGAAGGGGACAGAGGAGAAGGGAAAGGGGAAAGTGAAAAAGGAAAAAGTGAAAAGAGGAAAGCGGGAAGAGGAAAGGAGGAAAAGAAGAAAAGGGAAAAGCATTATAGAGACAGAGAGTTTCAACACAAAAATATGAATTTTTTCTTGACTATTCATAATTAGAGACAAAAATTCTAAAACTGTGATATTTTTAATCTAGAATCTTTTATAAATGAAACAAATAAATTTTTAATTTAAATATACGCATTTTCCATTTATTACTGTCAGGACTGCTAAAATCTATTTAAGTTAAAAAGAAAATGAAAGAGTGACTAATTTAAACCAAAAAAGTAAAAAAATGTTGCAAATTTTGTATCGAAAAAAATACTAACGTGCGATAATAATGTGGCTAATGTTGTTTTTAATTTAATAGAATTTGATTCATACGATTTTAAAACAATTTAAAAGAATTCAAATGAATTAAAAAAAAATTCCTGGAACTCACTAAGTTTGAAATGAATTTAGAAAAATTAGAGATTTTCTGGTAAAGAAATTCTTAGAAGTCCATTTAAATATTATAAAATCTTGTGAAATTCTATGAAATCTGATATTTTCTGAAATCCTGGAAAATGGTATTGAAATACCTTGAGAGATTCTCATATTTTTTTAAATCAATCAAATCCTTTAGAATTTTTTTAAATATCTTTAAACTTTATAGGTTCTGTGAAGTATTTTAGATATTTTAAAATTCCTTGCAATTATTAAAATCAATTAAAAATTCCTTGGAATTATTTAAAATACCCTAGAGTATTTAAAAAATTTTTTAATCTTTTGAAATGCCTTAATATGTGTTACAAATTTTGAAAACTCCTTGACATTTTTAAAATAGCCCAAAAAATGTTATATCCGTCAAAATCCCTTTAAATTACTAAAATCTATTAAAAATCCCTTCGTATCTTTCAAAATATCTTAGAACCTTATAAATTCTATAAAATCGTTCTATATTATCTGCAATTTTAGAAAATTCTGTACAATTTTTTAAATCGCTTGAAAGCATTAAAATCAGTGGAAAACACTTCAAAATTTTGATGATCTCTTGAAAATGCTTAGGAATCTTTTACAATACCTTAAAATATTGTAAATCCTTTAAAATTCCTTTAAATTATTTTAATCAATAAAATATTCCTTGGAATCGTTAAAAATCTTAAAAATATTCCATACCTTTTGAAATCACTACAAACTTTTGAAAGGTTTGGAAAATGTCCTGAAATTTTTTTAAATAATTTAAAACATTTCAAATTTTTTAAAATCTCTCCTCATTATTGACATAAAAAAAAATTCTTTGAAATCATATAAAAATTGCCTTGAAACGTTATAAGATGCCCTAGGATCTTTCAAAATATCATACAATATTTTAATTTCTTTTTAAAAAAAACCTTTAAATTATTGGAATAAATAAAAAATTCCTTAGAATCATCTAAAAATTCCTAAAATATTTGAAATCTTTTGAAATCTTTTGAAATCTTTTGAAATCTCTTACATCTTTTTAGAGATCGTAAAAATGCCTTGAAATCTTATAAGATGTCTTAAAATCTTTCAAAATATCATAAAATGTTTTTAAAACCTTTGAAATTGAAATCAATCAAAAATTTCTTGAAATAGGATAAAATCCTTTTAAACTTTTGAAAATTTTCAAAAATGGACTGGCATTTTTTTAATATCCTAAAATATTTTAAACCTGTAAAAACCCCTTTAAATTATCAAAATAAATTAATATTTTTGCGGAATCATCTGAAAATTCCCAAAATTTTTTTAAGCTCTTGAAATCTCTCAAAATCTCTTGAATCTTTTTAGAGATTGTAGAAATGTCTTAAATTATTTCAAATTGAAATCAATAAAAAATTCCTAGAAATTGGACAAAATTCCTTTAAATTTGTCATATATTTCAAAATAATATCTTAATAAAAAAATAATAATAAATATCTTGAATCTTTTTAGAGATCGTGAAAATGCTTTGAAATCTTAATTAGATGACTTAGAATTTTTCAAAATTCCATAAAATGTCTTAAATCATTTGAAAGTGAAATCAATAAAAAATTCCTTAGAATTGAATAAAATAGCTTAAAATTTTTCATAGCATTCAAATTCATTTAAAACTTTTTAGAGTTTTTTAAAATGCCCTGGCATTTTTTTAAATACCCTAAAATATTTCAAATCCTTAAAAATCCCATTAAATTATTGAAATGAATTAAAAATTCCTTTGAATCATTCTAGAATTTGTTAAATATTTTAAATATTTTGAAATATTCTTAATTTTTGTAGAAATCGTAAAAATGCCTTGAAATCTTTTCAGATGCCTTAAAATCTTTCAAAATGCCAAAAAATGTCTTAAATCCTTTTAAATTAAAATCAGCAAAAAATTCCTCAAAATCGAATAAAATTCTCTAAAATATTTCATACCTTTTGAAATCATTTAAAACTTTTAAAATTTTTTGAAAATGCCTTACATTTTGTAAAATACCCTACAATATTTCAAATCATTTAAAAACCTTCATATCATTGAAATGAATTAGAAATTTCTTTGCATCATTTTAAAATTCCTAAAATATCTTAAATCTTTTGAAATCTCTTGAATCTTGTGAAAGATCATGAAAATGCCTTGAAATCTTATTGGATGCCCTAACATCTTTCAAAATACCATAAAAGATTTGAAACCTTTTAAAATTGAAATCAACGAAGAAATTTCTTGGAATCGAATAAAATTACTTAAAATTTGTCATATCTTTAAAAATTATTGGAAATTTTTTTAAGTTTTTAACAATTTCCTGGCATTTTCTTAAAAAACCTAAAATGTTTTCAATCATTTGAAATCCCTTTACATTATTAAAATAAATTAATAATTTCTTTACAGCATTAAAAAAGTCCTAAAATATAAAAAAAATGCCTTGGCATTTTTTTAAATACTCTAAAATATTTCAAATTCTTTAAAATCCTATTCAATTACTGAACTTAATTAGGAATCCCTTGAATAATTTTAAAATATCCTGAAATATTTCAAAACCTTTAAACTCTTTCAAAATCCCCTAAGTTTTCTTAAGCTTTTGAAAATTCCTTAGCATTTTTAAAAATACCCTTAAATCTTTTAAATTCTTAGAAATTGCTTCAAATAAATTATAAGCAATTAAAAATTTCTCGAAATTTTTTAAAAATTCTTAAAATATTTATAATATTTAAAAATCTTGTAAAATCCCTTTGAAATTTCGTAAATCTCTTCAAAATGTCTTGGAATCTTACAAAACACCCTAAAATAATTTGTATTCTCTTAAATCCCTTTAAATTATTGAAATCGATTGAAAATTCCTTAAAATCGTTTCAAATTCCCTAAAGTATTTTAAATCTTCTGAAATCTCATTAAATTACTGAAACCAATCGAAATTTCCTTGAAATCTTTAAAAAAAAATCCTAAATATTTCAAATGCTATGAAATCTTTTGAAATCCGTCAAAGTTTTAAAATTAAAATTAAAGTGTAAATAAAACAAAATAAAATGATTAAAATATTATCTAACTTAATCGAATTAAAATTTGTGAATATTTTCCTTATTAAATTTTTACAATGGCATGAAAATTTTTCTAAACATCTTTAAATCATTAAAATTCTTGAATTTCTCTTGAAATTCTGTAAGTCTCATCAAAATACCTTAGAATGATCCAAAATATCCTAAAATATTTCAAATCCTTTCAATCCTCTGAAATACCTTCAAATTATTAAAATCGATAAAAAATTCCTCAAATATTTCAAATGCTTTAGAATCTCTTGAAATTAATTGAAATTTTAAAAATTAAAATATATATTAAATGAAATTAAAGAATTTAAATATTATTTTATTTAATTGAACAACCTTAAATAATTAAAATTCTTCTAATTCCCTTCAAATGATTAAAATCAATTAAAAATTTCTTGAAATCGGTTAAAATTTTCTAAAATATTTCAAATCTTCTGAAATCTTATTGAATTACTGAAATCAATTGAAATTTCCTTATATTCTTTAAAAACATCCTAAATATTTTAAATGCTATAAAATCTTAAAAAATCCATCAAAATTTTAAAATTAAAATTAAAGTGTATGGTAAATGAAACAAAATAAAATAAGTTAAATATTATTCAACTCAATATAATTAAAATTTTGGAATATTTTCTTTCTTTAATTTTTACAATGGTATGAAATTTTTTTTACCCCTTTAAACTATTAAAATTCTTGAAAATATCTTGAAATTCTGTAAATCTCATCAAAATACCTTAGGAGTATTCAAAATATCCTAAAATATTTCAAATCCTTTAAATCCTTTAAAATACCTTCAAATTATTGAAATCAATGAAAAATTCCTGAAATATTTTAAATGTTTTAGAATCTTTTGAAATTTATTAAAATTTTACAGATTAAAATATATATAAAATGAAATAAAAAAAATTTTAATATTATCTAATTTAATTGAACACCCTAAAATAATTTAAATGCATCTAATGCCCTTAAAATTATTGAAATCAATTAAAAATTTCTTGAAATCGTTTAAAATTTTCTAAAATATTTCAAATCTCTTAAAATTTAATTAATTACTGAAATCAATTGAAAATTCTTTGAAATCTTTTAAAGTGTTCTAAAATATTTCAAATGCTTTAAAATCTTTTAAAATCCATTAAAATTTCTTCATTTTAATTTTAAATAAAATTAAATAATAATTGAAATATTATTTTATTTGATTAAATTAAATGCTTTAACTTGTTAAATTTTTTAAAATTTAATTTTCGACTGTGTCTAGTCGTCCTGAAAAATTTGGGAAGCTGGAAAAGGGGATGAACCAGTCGTCTAGAAATTTCGGGACGTCTAGCCAAGCGTATAAAAAATATTTGACTAGTCATCACGAATTTCGGGACGACAAGACACTTCGTTAATTTTTACAAGCGGGTCAAAATTTTTTTAAAACCCTTCGAACAATTGATATTCTTGAAAATCTCTTGAAATTCTGTTAATCTCTTTAAAATATCTTAGAATCATTTAAACACTGTAAAATATTTGAAATCCTTCGAAATCCCTTGAAATTATTGAAATCAATTGAAAATTCCTTGGAATCTTTTAAAATATCCCAAAAATTTTTAAAAGAAAATTCAAGGAAATTCAGGAAAAGTATAGACCTTAATTCAATATTAAATAACCTATGGTTTAATGTATTAAATGGAAAGTAAATAGAGTGAGCTTTTTATTTTTAAAAAGTGATTACAGAAAAAAGTATTCAAAAGTGACTCTGCAGCAGCTCTTATTATTTTTGACAGTAACTTAAAGTGCTTCTTTTAGAAATTCCTTTACTTTTACAATTATTTTCAAAATCCCTGTATTTCTTTACTTTCCCTAAAAAGAAGTTCCCCAAATTTTCCCCGACTTTTTGCTTTTCCCTGATTTGCACCCACCCTGAGTTTAATTCCTGTTTAAAAATTTTTTAAATGTGAGTTACAGTTGTTATGCGTTGGTCCGCTATAATTACCAGTAAAGTGACCATTGTCGTCCGAAACACTTGCAGAACCTTTCAAGAGTGCTACAAAATTTACATTTTTGCAACAATCGCAAAGTAATACAGAGATTCATATAAAATGAGAATTATACTTTAAAAAGAAAATGTCTTAAAACAAAATAAAGTTTCCTTATTATTACAATTCCTCAGCTGAATTCCAGGATTATAACCATTAAAACTTGAAAACTAAAAGCTTCTTAAATGATAAACTACATCAAAAAATTCAAATTAAAAAAAGTACCCAGCCTAAAGTAAAAACTTTTCCTGCTTTGTCGTTGCAAAGTTTGTAACTTTTCTTGAAGGATCTTAATTTAAAGTTTTTTAATTATAAAATTTAATTTTACAAAATTTTTTTGACTTATTAAAGAGAAAGTTTCTTACACATGAAAATATACTTATAGTCTGAAAATCAGGAACGCTGGTAAAATGTTCTCTCTCAGCATTATTAAAATCTTCTTGCATCCGAAATTCTTCACTTAATGACTTTATTATGTTTCTTTAAAAAATTCACGCCAGAGGTACTTTAATAAAAAAATTCTGTTTGAGCAAAATTATTTGCTGCACGTTTTATAAAGTTCTAAATTATACCTTACTCTTCAGATTTTTCAAAAAGATTCACATTTTTAATTTCGAAGATTTTCAATTAATCACATTTTTATTTGAAAGGTTTTTTAATCTAAATACTTCATTTCTCAGATCCTTTTAGTAAAATCTCGTTAAAAATTGCAGGTCTTATAGTTCCTATTGGATAAAATATAAGAACCAAAAAGTACTTTTTGTCACGCTCAGAGAGTACTCTTTTCGTGCTCAAAGGATAACAAAATCAGAATAAATTCCTAAGACTTTAAAACAATTCAAGTTCAATTTGAAAAAATTTAAATAAATTGCAAAATATTTTTATAATAACAAAAATTCGATTGATTTCCGTAAAATTGGAATAAATTTAGAGGAATTTTAGGTAAACAAAAATAATTCTAGTTGTGAAAATCCAAGCTGAATTGTAAATTATTTTAATTAATTGAAAATAATTTTAAAACATGAGAAAGCTCAATTGCATTTAGAAAATTTAAAATAAGCTTGGAAAAATTCAAGGGGATTCAAAAGAATTTGATGAAATGCCTAAGAAATCGAGGTGAGGTTAAAAGACTTCAGAATCAATTAAATAAAACGAAGTGTCTCGTCATCCCGAACTTCGGGATGACTAGTCCAATATTTATTATACGCTTCGCTATTTCTCCCGAAAATTCCGGAAAACTAGCCCGTACCTTTTTTGAGACCCCTAATTTTTCGGGACGACTAGACACAGCCTAAATGAAAACTATTAAAAATAAAAAAAAATTACTAAATTGATTTAAATTGAGTAGATTTAGAAGAATTTAAGAAAATTAAAAAAAATTCAAGAGAATTCTAAAGAATTCAAAGGAATTCAGGGTGAATTTCAAAAATTAATTTTAAATCTCTTCAAATCTTTAAAACCCTACTAATTTCTTGTCAAAAAAGTGACTTACGACTACAAAATAATTAAAGTTAAATTTCAAAGAATTTAAATGAATTGAAAAACCTTTTTGTAATAAAAAATTCCATTCATTTCCGTCAAATTTGAATGAATTCATAGAAATTTAACGTAAACGAGAAGAATTCGATTTGTAAGAGTCCGAGCTGAATTGTGAAAAATTCTAATAAATTAAAAATAATTAAAAAATATAAAAAAAACCTAATTAAATTCAGAAAATTTAAAATGAGTTTTAAAAAATCAAGGGGATTTAAAAGAATTTGATAAATTGCTTAAGAATTCAAGGTAAGGCTAATTATATTAAACCTTTTTTAAATTAAAAAAAATCCATTGAATTAAGTTGAATTAACTTAATTCAAAAGAATTCAAGCTAGTTAAAACAATTTAAGAAAATTAAAACAAATTGCAAGGAATTCAAGGTGAATTCCCAAGAATTATTTCAAATGTCTTCAAATTTTTGAAACCCTACTCATTTCTTATAAAAAAAGTGACTAACGACTACAAAACAATAAACGTAAAGCATACAATGATTTAAATTGATTTACAATATTTTAAATGAAAAAATTCCATTAATTTCCGAAAATAGAAATGAATTTAGAGGGATTTAAGGTTAAGGAGTAGAATTCGATGAAATTTTAAAAAATTCCAGCTGAATTATAAAAAATTCAAATAAATTTAAAACAATAAAACTAAATTTAAAACAATTAAAAAATTTTTTAAATCTTTATTGAATTTCAAATTTTAAAATAACTTAAAAAATTTATGGGGATTCAAAAGAATTTGATGAAATGCCTTAGAATTCAAGGTAAGGCTAAAAGACTTCAGGATCCATTGAATGGAAACTTCTGAAAATTAAAAGAAAATCCATTAGTTTAAGTTAAATTAACTAAATAGAAAATAATCCAAGTAAACTAATACAATTCAAGAAAATTCAGAACAATTTAAAGGAGTTTAAGGTGAATTCCAAAAAATAATTTCAAATGTCTTCAAATTTTTGAAACCCTACTAATTTCTCATCAAAAAAGTGACTAACGACTACAAAACAATTAAAGTGAAATAAAAAATAATTAAATTTAAAAAAAATTTCATTAATTTCTGTAAAATTGGAATAAATTTAGAGGGATTTAAAGTTAACGAGTAGAATTCGATGACATCTTTTACAAATCCAGCTAAATTACAAAAAATTCAAATAAATTAAAAACAATTTAAATAAATTGAAAACAATTCAAAAATATAAAAAACTTAATTAAATTTAAAAAATTTAAAATGAGTTTCAAAAATTCAAAGGGATTTAAAAGAATTTGATAAATTGCCTAAGAATTCCAGGTTAGGCTAAAGGACTTAAGGTTCAATTAAATGAAAACTTTTAAAATTTTAAAAAAATCCATTATATTGAGTGGAATTAATAAAATTCAAAAGAATCCAAGTAAATTGAAACAATTCCAGAAAATTCAAAAGAATTAAGGAATTCAAGGTGATAATTAGTTTCAAATGTCTTCAAATTATGGAAACCCTACTAATTTCTTATCAAAAAACTGACAAAACACTACAAAACAATTAGAGTAGAGTGTTAAATAATTTAAATAAATTAAAAATATTAAAAATAAAAAAATTTCATCGATTTCCGTAAAACTAAAATGAATTTAGAGGGATTTAAGGTTAACAAGTAGAATTCGATGAAATTTTTAAAAATTCCAGCTGAATTATAAAAAATTCAAATTAATTCAAAAAAATTTAATTAAATTAAAAGCAATTTAAAAATATAAAAAATCTTAATTGAATTTCAAATTTTGATATAAGTTAAAAAATTCAAGGGGATTCAAAAGAATTTGATGAAATGCCTTAGAATTCAAGGTGAGGCTAAAAGACTTCAGGATCAATAAAATGGAAACTTCTGAAAATTCACAAAAAACAATTAAGTTAAGTTAAATTAACTGAATAGAAAATAATCCATGTAAACTAAAACAATTCAAGAAAATTCAAAAGAATTTAAAGGAATTCAAGGTGAATTACAAAAAACAATTTCAAATATCTTCAATTATTTTAAACCCTACTAATTCCTTTAAAAAAAGTGACTAGCGATTACAAAACAATTAAAGTAAAATGTAAAATAATTATAAAAAAAAATTGCATTGATTTCTGTAAAATTAGAATATATTTAGAGGGATTCAAGGTTAACGAGTAGAATTCGATGAAATTTTTTACAAATCCACCTAAATTATAAAAAATTCAAATAAATCAAAAACAATTCAACTAAATTAAAAACAATTTAAAAATATAAAAAAACTTAATTGAATTCATAAAATTAAAAATGAGTGAAAAAATTTAAGGGGATTGAAAAGAATTTGATAAATTGACTAAGAATTCAAGGTGAGGCTAAAAGACTTCCCGATCAGTTAAATGAAAACTTTTGAAAACTCAAAAAAATCCATTGCATTAAGTTAAATTACCTAAATTTTAAAAAATCCAAGTAAATCAAATCAATTCCAGAAAATTCAAAAGAATTTAAAGGAATCCAAGGTGAATTCCAAAAAATAATTTTAAATGTCTTTAAATTTTTAAAACCCTACTTATTTCTTATCAAAACAGTGACGAACAACTGCAAAAGAATTAAAGTGATGAGTTAAATAATTTTAATGAATTTAAAATATAAAAAATAAAACAATGCCATTGATTTTCATAAAATTGAAATTAATTTAGAGGGATTTAAGGTTAACGAGTAGAATTCGATTAAATTTTTAAAAATTCCAGCTAAATTATGAAAAATTTGGATGAATTTGAAACAATTCACCTAAATTGAAAAAAATTTTTAAATACAGAAAAACTTAATTAAATGAAAAAACTTTAAATGAGTTAAAAAAATTCAAGCAGATTTAAAAGAATTTGATAAATTGACTAAGAATTTAAGGTGAAGTTAAAAGAATTTGGAATCAATTATATAAAAACTTTTTAAAAAATTAAAAATTTACAAAATTAAGTAGAATTAAGTAAATTCAGAAGAATTTAAAAAAAAATAAAAAAGTCCAAGAGAATTCAAAATAATTTGAAAGAATTGACGGTAAATCATGAAAAAATAAATTCAGATCTCTTCAAATCTTTGAAACTCTACTAATTTCTTATCAAAAAAGTCAATAAAGACTAGAAAATAATTGAAGGTGAATTTGAAAGAATTCAAATAAATTGGAAAAATTTTTTAAAATGAAAAAATTTCATTGATTTACGATAAAATTTGATGAAATGCCTAAAAGTTCAAGGCAAGGTTAAAAGACTTCTGGATAAATTGAATAAAGAATTTAAAAAATTTTTAAAGATACATTGAATTAAGTAAAATTGAATAAATTAAGGAAAATGAAAGCGAACTAAAAAAAATTCAAAAGAATTTAAATAAATTAAAACAAAATTTTACAGACGAAAAAATCCCATTGATTACAATACAATTTAAGTGCATTTAGAGGAATTTAAGGTAAAGAAAATAATTCGATGAAATTCGATTAAAAGTGAATTAAAGGCGAGTTTAAAAGACTTGACGATAAATTACACAAAATATTTTTAATCTATTAGATTGAGTGAAATTAAGTGAATTTAGAAAAATTTGAAAGGATTCAAAAGAATTTAGGATAAATAAATAAGAATTCAGGGCGAATTTAAAATCATTTAAAACAAATATTTGAAAATCTCGTAAAATTTTGGAAACACTACGAAATACCTCACTTCTTGTCAATAAGTTCTTTAAAATTCATTAAAATATTATAACATTACGTAAACTTCTATAAAATCGTCATATTTCCAAAATTCCTGAAAAATGCACTAAAATACCTTGGGAGCATTTAAAATCCCTAAAAATCATTGAAATCCTTGCGAATCTTATAAAACCCTTTAGAATCTTTTACAATATCTAAAAACATGTCAAATCCTTTCTTTTTTCCGAAATTCTAGAAAATCCTATAGAAACGAATGCAATTTTTTGAAATTCCTTAATATTATTAAAACCTTTGGAAATCCTTCAAAAATTTTTTAAGCACTCACAAATAGCGGAATTTTTAATAATATCCTAAAATATTTCAAGTCCTTTAAAATCACATTTAAATACCGAAATCAATAAAAAATGTCTTTGTTTTCTTTTAAAATCACCTAAACTATCTCAAATCTCAGAAAATCTTTTTAAATACCTTGAAATTTTTTAAAGCTCTTAAAAATGCCAAGAAATTTGAAAAAATACCTTAAAATATTCCAAATCCTTTGATCATTTTACCAATTGGTCCTCAGGACCAACTAAATAAAAACTTTTAAAAATTTGCAAAAATATATTAAATCAAGTAAAATTGAGAAAATTCAGAAGAATTTAAGTAAACTAACAACATTGTACAGAATTCAAAATAAATTAATAAGAGTTCAGGGTGAATGCCAGAAGCTAATTTTAAATCTCTTCCAATCTTGGAAACCCTACAAGGAACCTTACTGCTGATAAATAAATTATTTAAAATACAAAAAAATATTAGAACATTTTGTAAAATACACAACAAAACTATGAATTACAAAATAACTGAAATAAATACTTGAATTTCCCACTAAAGATATCAATTTAAAAAAAATGGAAAAGTTACGCTTTCAATTAGAAAAATTAATTAGAATAGTAGAATCTTATTCCAAAAAGATGAATTTTCAAACAAAATTAATTTTCTACCAAGAACACAATTAAAAAGCAGAATTTTTAACAAATATCATAAGTTTTTAACAAAAACAATGAACCTTTCATTGCAGTAGTTGAATTTTCAAACTTACAAAAATTACTTCTTACTGAAAAAAGATAAATTGACAACCAAAACTTAAATAATTAAATTTAAAGTAAAAAAAATTAATGTTTAACCAAACAGATGAATTTTTAACTCAGACTATAAAATATTCAACTAAGATGATAAATATGTTGATGAAATAATTAAACTTTTAACCAAAAACATGTGTTTTCAAACAAGAAGATTAATTTCTACCAAAAAAGACGAATTTTTAACTGAACATCATTTTTTAGTCTGAGATTAAATAACTGAATTTTGGTTGAAAAAATTAATGTTCAACAAAAAAAATGATTTTTTAATTATTATTATGAAATATTTAGTTGGTATAATAGTTTCATTTTACGTTGAACAAAAAAAAAATTTTTTACCAGAAAGGAAACAAATTTTCAACAAAATAGTTAAATTTTCGGGGGAAAATACATTTTCAGCACAAGAAAAAAAATTTTTAATGAAAAAGCTCATTTTTCAAATTAAGAAATAAATTTTCAATAAAAATAATGAATCTTTAAAAAAGTAATAACAATTTTTGACAAAAGAGTTTAACTTCAACTTAGTGATTTTATTTTCAACTTAAAGATGAAATTTCAACTAAAATTATAAATATTTAACTGTAATACTTAAATTTTTAAATAATAAGACGAATTTTTAGACGAGAAGATTAACATTAAAAAAAAATCATAATTATCGAAATTTAAATAGAATAAGTTAAATTTATAGTTGAAAAATTATAATAAACAAAAAAAGTAAACTTAAAAAATTAGTTTGATTTTCAAACAAAGTGATTACATTTTGACTAAAATTAAAAATCATTCACTGAAATAGTTAAATTCTAAACCAGAAAGATCAATTCTTCACTAAGACGATGAATATTTGAAAGAAATAATTTATTTTTTGACCAAAAAGATGAAATTCAACCAAAAAGATTGATTTTCACCAAAAAAGACGACATTTTGACTGAAAACTAATTTTGAATAATTAAAAATTCAAAATTATTTTTAACAAAAGATTTTCCAGAGAAAAAGATCAACTTTCAAAGAAAAATATAATTTTTCATAAAAAATCGATTTTTCAACAAAATACGTGTATTTTCAACAATATAGTCGAATTTTCTATTAAAAAAGACGAATTTTCATTTATATTGTTCACTTTTGAATTAGGAAAGATAAATTTTCAACTAAAAGTGTAACAAATAAATTTTTAGTTTAAAAAATTAATTTTTAACCAAACGGATGAATTTTCAACTAAAACGAAGAATCTTCAACTAGGATGGTTAAAATTGTTATAGAAGAGGATTTTTTAACCATGAAGAATAATTTTATATAAAAAAAAAGAATTTTCCACAAAGTACATTAGTTTTCAAAAAAATAGTTGAATTTTTAAGGAAAAAATTTGCCCGCTCCGTGGGCACATTTTCATCGTGCGCTTCGCTCGCAAGTTTGAGCGCGCCTAGGGCGCACGTCTGTTGTATCTTGCGCTTCGCACTCGGTAATATATCTCGCGCCACGTACTCAAATAACTTTTTCCTCGCGCTTCGCGCTCAGCTCTCTTCGGTTTTCGCACTTCGTGCTCGGCTTAGATAGAAAGAAGATATTTACTTGCAAATATTATGAAATTATTAAAACATTCACGATTAAAATGATTTTCAAATTTGTTTTTATTTCACATTGAGAAGGAAGTTTATATAATCAAGGCTCTATCGGCCTTAAGGAACACATTCTCATTACAATAAAGGCGCTTAGGGCTCAATTTTTCATATGTATTTATATAATTCTCTGATGATTTATATAATAACAATAATTTTTCATTGCATATTTTTGTGCACGGCTAAATTTTTGCACGACTACGATAACTTTTGATATAACTATAACATTATCGGAATGCTTTTTTACACTTTTTTTAAACTCAAAAGAAAAACTTTTATTTTCTCAAGCTTTGGCTTAATTGAAAATTAATTCTTACTGAAAATGTTCTAAAAAAATCGAAAATTCCATTTTGGCCAAACAGGGTTTATTTTAATCATAGAAAACTATATTTAAAATAAAAAGAAGAATGCTGAGTCATATAGAAATTAATTGTTCATTTGTAATGTCATTTTTCACAATTGAAACAAAAACTATGTATCCTATCGAAAAATGATTGATAAAAAATTTGTAGTTTTTTTTGGGTGAATAACTTTCGTTTTTAATTTAGTTCGTAGCTTGTTTAATTTGTCCAAAAATTAAATTTTTTTTTATTTTTAAAGTTTTTTTTTTAATCAAGCAAAAACTACGCGTTCTACCAAAACGTAATTTTTAACAAACTTGTAGATCTTCTTTGGTTGCACAGTTTTTGTTTCATCATTTTTTTTGTATCTTGCATAGTTTGACCGCAAAATAAAATTTTTGATTTTTCATGATTTTTTTTGGGATCAAAAATTTAAATTTTACATTTTTTAGAAAAATTACAACATTTGT
>JAUELO010000023.1:4776639-4788294 GCA_032357855.1 Amphibolips quercusostensackenii
CTTTCTCGTATTTTCGGATTTATTTCAGCTCGCTCTTTTCTTTGTTTCGATGCCAACACCGTGCAATAATTCATTGCACTCGTGTTTCATAAAGGAGTGACGTCTAGACTACCGAAATCCTGGGATAAAAACCTTACCAAAAAAAAAATGAAAATAACGTGGAGACGGATCAAAGCTTAGTCGTCTGTACACCCATTTTTTCTTGAAAGTATTTAAAAAAGTTCTCAGGTCAATCAAAAAAGAATTAATTTTTTATGCAAATAAAAACATTGAGTAACAAATTTATTAATTAAACGAAGGACTGTTCTAATAAAATAAACATTTTCAATCCGCCGACAATCAAAAACATGCGTTTGCCTCTACGTCAAAGATAAATATTCGCTGCAAATATTTTTCCAGATATGAGTAAAAACGGTATTTGAAACTCGAAAATATTTGTTTAACCAGCGAGTGTTTCATATGCTATAAAAAGTTGACGAATTCATCAAGTTTTCTCATATGATGATTGGTCTTGGAATTTTGCATAATCTTTATTTTTTTTTAAACTCAAAACAGGGGAAATAGGGTAATTTTTCACATAAAAAGGGAAAAAATTCTTCTAAATAAAATTAATGTAGATAAGAAAACATGGAAATACATTGCATTTTCCACAAAATAGTTCAATTTTCAACAAACAAAAAAAATATTTTCTACAGAAGAGATGGATTTTCAACAAAAGAGTGAAGTTTTTAAGCCAAGAAGTCGAATGTTTAAGGAAACAGTTGACTCTTAATCTCAAGAAGGTCGATGTTTGAAACTAAAATCAATTTTTAATTAAAAATTTGTATTTACAACAAAACAGTTAAACTTCCAATAAAAAAATTAAACTTTGACCAAAAAAGGCGTTTTCAACCTGAATCGCTTAATTTTAATACCCAACAGACAAATTCTGTAAAAGGCAGTTGAATTTTCAATACGAAGAGATGAATTTTTTGAACCAAAAAAAATTACTTTTCTGACGAAAAAGATAAACTTTATATCCAAAAAGACGAATGTTTAACATAAAAGTTCAAATTTAAAATAAAAAAAGATTAATGTGTAATGAAATAAATGAATTTTTAAACAAGAAGATTTATTTTCAACCAAAAAAGACGCATTTTCAACAAAATACATAAATTTTCCATAAAAAAAAAAAGATTTTTCAACAAAGAAAAGAAGAAAGCATACATTTAAATTTAAGTGGTTGAACTATCAACAAAGTCGTTAAATTAAAAAAAATAATGAATTTTCAACAAAATTATTTCATTTTTAAACAATATGATGACTTTTGAAATAAATTGATGATTCTTGACAAGAAAAGTTTTTTTTAACAATGTAGGTTAACATTCAATCAAGTAGTTGAAAATTTGACAAAAAAAGATGAATTTTCAACGAAAAATGTAATAGTTGGAATTTCAACCAAGAAAGACTTTAATTTAAATAAAAATGATTGAATTTAACCAAAAATTTGTAACTAAACAGTTGCAATTTTAACCAGATTAAAAATTTCAACTAAATTTGTTAAATTTTTAACGCATAAAGACCAATTTTAAACAAAAAAATAACATTTTTAACCAGCGAAATTTAATTTTTGTTAAAAAGTTAATTTTTAGCCAAAAGAGATGAATTTTCAACTAAAAAAGATGACTTTCCAACTATAAAAGATGAATTTTCAATCCCAAAACAGAAATTTTTGACAAAAAAGATGTCTTTAACAAAATAGTTAAATCAACAAGATAAGTTTAGTGTTAACCAAGTAGTTAAATTTCAAACAAAAAAAGTTTAGCTATTGACAAAAATTGAAACAGATTAATTTCCAGTTAAAAAAACTAATTTTTAAGAAAAAAAGAGAAGTATTAAGCAGTTAAATTCAACGAAAACAGACGAATTTATAAAAAAATAGTTGAATCTGCATCTGAATAGATGAGTATTTAACAAAAAAGATTAATTTTTTACCCAAATAGATAAATATTTAGCAAAATAGTTCAGTTTTCTAGCTAAGAAATCGAATTGAAAAAAAACAGTTGATTCCTAAACTGTAAAAAAAAATTTTAACAAGAAAATCAGTTTTCAATCCAGAGAGATAAATTTTTTAAGAAATAGTTCAATTTTTAAGTAAAGAAGATCAATTTTTAACCAAAATGTAATTAAAAGGTTTTCTGTTTTATAGGATAATTTTTTAACAACAGCGAAATAATTTTTAACCAGTTGAATTCAACTAAAAAAAAAGACGAATTGTTTGAAAAATAGTTGATTCCTTCACAAAAATGATGAATTTTCAAGGAACAAGATTAATTTTTCACCTAAAAATACGAATTTATAATACAATACATGAATTTTTTTACCAAATAGTTTAGTTTTTGAGTTAGAAAAGGAAAAATTTTAAGCCCATAATGGATTAGCTGCATTTTCTACTAAAAATTTATTTTTAAGAAAATAAAAAAACGAATTTTCAACGGAATAGATAAATTTTCAAATAAACAGTTTAATTTTAAACCAAAAATATGAACTTTTTACCAAATTATTGAATTTTTAAGCCAAAAAGACAAATTTTTCAAAAAATAAATAAATTTTTAACCCAAAAATATCAATTTCTAAAAAAAAATTACGACCAAATTGTTTAATTTTGATTAAAATTATGAAACTTGGAACAAAAAAAATTAATTTTGAAACAAGCAGTTGCATTTTTAGCAAAGAGGAATGAATTTTCAACCAAAAAGAAATTTTTCACAAAAAAGAAAGTTTTTTCAACAAAACACATGAACTTTTAACAAGGAAAGATCAATTTTCAACGCAAAATAAAAAAGTTATGTTTCCAGTAAAGAAAATTATTACTCAGCCAAAGAAAAAGGAAAAATTTTGAGCAAAGGGATGAAATTTCTACTAAAATGGTGAATTTTAAATGGTAATTTCTGATGTAATTATTTTAATGATTCTGATGCTAATATTCTAAATTAATACTATAAAATTTAAAGCAAAGATGAAAGAAATAAAAGATAAAAGATAAAAAAAACTAAATTAAAAGCAAAGATATTTTCAACCTAAAGATTCATCTGTTCTATAGAAAATTTATATTATTGGATTGAAAATTAAACAATTTATTCAAAAATTGAACTATTTGGTTAAAAGTTTATGTATTTTGTTTAAAATTCGTAGTTTTTTATAAAGTTAATTTTCTCTTATAAAAATTCGTCTTTCCTTGGTTATGTTTACCTGCTTTCGATTTCAAATAAAAATCTTTTTCTGTTTTGTGATATTAACTCTGACATGTTTTGTTGAGAATTTATTTGTTGGGATCAAAAATGAACTACTTGGTTTAAAGTTGAATTTCTTTGTGAACAATTTTTTTTTTCATCTAGATATTCACTTGGTCGTAAATTAATTTTTTTTGTTAAAAATTCATATTTTCTTGTACAAAATTTAGCTGTAGGGTAGAAAATTCGTATTGTTGACTTAAAAATAAAAAAAAAAAATTGGTAGAAAATCAAACTGTCTGGTAAAAAATTAAATTTTTTATAAAAAAGGCACATTTTGGATTTTAAATTGAACTATTTTTGTAGAAAATTAAACTATATATTAAAACATCTAACTATTCTATCTAAAATTCGTATTTTTTTTGTAAAAATTAAGTTTTTTATCTGAAAATATAGCTATTCCATTTTTTTTCTTAAAACCTTTCCTTTATGAGTTTAAAATTCAACTATGTGGTAAAAATTTCATGTCTTTTTTTTTCAAATTTGTCTCTTTAAGTAGAAAATTAATCTTGTTTGTTCAAAATTAAATATTTGGTTCTAATTTGTATGCACATTCCTCGGAAATTTATTTGAATCCACACAAAAATTCATTAATTTTTTATTTTGAAAAAAAATTATATTTAGAGAAAGCGCAAGTTGTATTAAGCTTAACACGTATTTTCCATATGAAAAATAGTAGATAACGTGTCAAGGGAAGAAAGGCAGCGATTTCCGACGAGTTTAATCACACGGGTCGAGAAACTGCGTTCTCTCCTTCGCACGTATTTTTTTTTCAAAGCAAGTCTGCTGAAAGTTCGACTTTTAATGAGGCATTTCCAATGTTGACAACTGATTAGTTGGAGAGCTGAAGCCTAACAGAACTAAACAGGCATAGAAGCTAAAGAACTAATGCCTTAGAAAGGCATGCAAAAACTTTCAAAAATTTTATAGTTTTCAAGAAATTTCAACAAAATTTTAAAATTTCCAAAAATTTCTAAAAATTTTAATAATTTCTAAAAAATTTTATAATTTCCAAAGTTTTCAAAATTTTTTTGACAATTTGAAAAAATTTCAAAAATTTACAAAAATTTTAATAACTTCCAAACTTTTTAAGAAAATTTAAAAGATTCAAAAAATTTCAGAAATTTACAAATCTTTCTAAATTTCCATAAAGTTTAATCATTTCAAAAAAATTCAAAATCTCAAAAAATTTTCAAAAGTTCCCAAAATTTCAGAAATTTTTTAAATATTTGAATAATTTTTGAGCTTTCCAGAAAATGTCTCAAATTTCGAAACATTTTCAAAATTTTCAAAATTTCCAAAAATTCTAATAATTTCCAAACTTTTTAAAAAAATTTCGAAATTTTTAATACGTACCAAAATTTCCAAAATTTTAAAACTTTCTTAAAATTTGCAAAAATTTTAATGATTTTAAAAATTTTCAAACTTGAAAAATTTCCAAAATTTTTCGAACTTAAAAAAATTTTGAAACTTACAAAAGAATTTCACAATTATTAATTTTTTTTTAAATGTTTAAAAATTTCCAAAACTTTTAAGAATTTATAAAATTTTTACAATTTTCATATATTTTATTAAATAAAAATTTGCAAATTTTCATAAGTTTTTAAAATTTCTAAAAAATTTTCAAAAACTTAAAAAAAATTTTAAATTTAAAAAAATTTTAATGATTTCAAAAATTTTCAAAAAAATTCCAAAAGTTTCCAAAATTTTCCAAATTTCTAAAAATTTCTAAGAATTTGAAAAATTTTTAAGCTTTTCAAAAAGTTTCGAAAAATTTCCAAAATTTTTCACAATTTGCAAAATTTGCAAAAATTTCAATAATTTTCAAACTTTTCAAAGAAATTAGAAACTTTTAAAACTTTCCAAAATTTAAAAAATTTTAAATACCCAAAAAATTTTTGAGTTTCCAAAAACTTTAATAATTTCCCAACTGTTTATAACATTTCGAAAAATTCTCTAAATTTTTCACAATTTTCAAAAAAAAAATTTTTAATTTAATAATTTTCAAACTTTTCAAACAAATTTGAAACTTTCAAAAAATTTCTAAACTTTTTAAATTTCCAAAAATTTTCAAAAAATTTCTAAGTTTACTAAATTTTCAAAATTTCTAAAAATTTCTATAAATTAAGATAATTTCCATTGTGATTTTCTTCAGGTTATTCATGCAGATTGTTTCCAATATATAAAATACTACTTTGTACTTATAATTAAATGTTCACATACATTTTTCAAACAAGTTGTTATTGTTTTTAACAATTTTCTCTCAAAATAGAGATAGAAAAACGAGGTTGTTTACAAAAATGTTCTACTTTTTGTCGAATTTACAATTGGAGTAAGGTGATGATTGATTAATGTTAAAGAAACATAATTGTTTAAACAATTTATTATTATTGTTATTAATATTGTCCTTGAATAATGTTAAAAATTGCGCTTTATTTTTAATTTTTATTCTTTTGTCTACTTTTCACTTAAAGTAAGTAAATATTTGATAAAATTTAGGAAAAATAATTGTTTACACAAATTTTTATTATTTATAGCTATCTTCTTTTTTATTGATACTGGATAGTTGCGGTTTTTTTCTAAAATTTTTTAACTGGTTGTCACTTTTCAATTAGAGTGAAGTAGTCATTCATGTAGGTAACCAAGAGTAATTGTTTCAACAATTTGTTATTATTTTAAATAATATGTTGTTTGCTAAATGGTACAAAGTACCGTTTTTTTTTTAATTTGTAACTATTCGTCTATTTTTCACTTAAAGTGACTTAATAATTATTTAGGTTTAGCAAAAATAATTGTTCAGGCAAATTATTATGGATTATAACTATCTTCATCTATATTAATGCCAGATAGTTGCGGTTTTTTTCTAAAAATTTTGACCATTTGTCCACTTTTTACTAGAGTGAGCTATAATTTGATTTAATTAAAAAAAAAAATTGCTTGAACATATTATTATTGTTTATAGCTATCTTCTTCTATATTAATACTAGATTGTTGCAATTTTTTCATAATTTCTCACCTTTTTGTCTATTTTCAATTAGAGTGAAGTAGTAATTAATTAAAGTTAACAAGAATAATTGTTTAAGCAATTTATTATCAAAAATAATAATATTATCTTTGCCTAGTAGTGAGAAGTTGCGACTATTTTTGACAATTTTAAACTATTTGTAAATTTTTGCTTATAGTGACTTAATAATCAATTAGGTTTAGCAAAAGTGATCGTTTAAACAAATTATTTTTGTTTATATCTATCTTCATCTATACAATTGCCAGATAGTTGCGGTTTGTTTCTGAAATTTTTATACTTTTGTCCACTTCTCTCTAAGTAATGTAATTATTATTGCAACTTCACAAAAATATTTGTTTGAACAATTTATTATTGTTTATAACTATCTTCTCTTAGATAAGTGCTAAAAAATCGTGGTTAAAAAAAAATTTTTTTCACGTTTTATTAAATTTTTAATTAAAGTGATGTGAAAGATGATTATTCTTGGAAAAAATAATTCTTTATACAAATTATTATTATTCTTGATAATATTGTCTTTAAATAATGTTTGAAATTGCGGTTTTTTCTAAAATTTGTAACCTTTTGTCCACTTTTTACTTGAAGTGAGTTAATATTTCATTTAAGTCAGTAAAAATCATTGTTTAAATAAATTATTATTGTTAATAGCTATCTTCTTCTATATAAATACTAGATAGTTGTGGTTTTTTCCCTAAATGTTTAACTTTTTGTTACTTTTCAATCGGAGAAAAGTAATAATTAATTTAAGTTAACAAAAAAAATTGTTTGAACAGCTTATTACAATTGTTTGTAATATTTTTTTTGCTTGATGGTAGAAAGTTCCCGTTTTTTCTAAAAGTTTTAACTAATTGTATTATTGTCACTTAAAGTGAGCAAATATTTAATTAAGTTTAACAAAAATATTTGTTTAGGCAAATTATTTTTGTTTGCAAATATCTTTATCTATATTGATACTAGATAGTTGCAGTTTTTTCTGAAATTTTTAATCTTTTTTTTTTTTTGATAAGAGTGAAGTAGTAATTAATTCATGTTAACAAGAATAATGATTGAAACAATTTATCATCATTGCTTATAATATTCTGTTTGCTTATTAGTGAAAAATTGCTATTTTTTGAAATTTTTAACTATTTGGATATTTTTTACTTAAAATAACTTAATAATTAATTAAGTTTCGCAAAAATAATTGTTTCAATGAATTATTATTGTTCATAACTATCTTCATCTATGATAATTCCAGATAGTAGCGGATTTTTTTGTGAAATTTTTAACTCTTTTTTCTCTTTGCACTTAGTAAAGTAATTATTAATGGAAGTTCACAAAAATAGTTGTTTGAAAAATTAATTATTGTTTATAACTATCTTCTTTAAGATGAGTGCTAGAAAGTTGCGGTTTATTCTAAATTTTTAACTTAGATTTGCCTTTTTACATATCAACAAATGATAAATAGATATAAGAGAAAATCATACTTCAAACAATCTATTTCTTTTCTGTAAATACATTTTTCTGAAATAAGAGAAATATTCAAAATACTCTTCAAATTTTTTATATAAATGATATTTATTGTCAATTAACCTTGAAGCAGTTACAGAAAGCCTTTTTGTTTAAATTAATAATAATATTAAATATGCGTTCCTAACTTGCATTAATTATCAACGTAATGAGACGACAGTTCACAAAAAGTTATAAAATGCAGAAAAAACCGCAACTTTCTAGCAATCATCTAAGAAAAGATAATTATAAACAATAATAATTTGTTTAAGCAATTATATTTGTTAAGTTTTTATCTTTATTAACAAACTTTAAGTGAAAAGTGGGCAAAAAGTTATATATTTCAGACAAACCCGCAACTTTCTGACATTATTTGAAGATAATATTATTTTTAATAATAAAAAATAGTTTAAACAATAATTTAGTTGACTTTGATCAAGTATTTACCTCATTATAATTAAAAATTGGACAAAAAGTTGAAATTCTAATTCTAAGAGAATATTATAATTATAATTATAATATTAAATGTCTTTTTTTCTAATGGAAAATATTCGAAGAAATCCCTGGTCGATAAGACTAAAAATAAAAAAAATAAAAAAATGGAGCACCCTGCGGACACTCTCGTAGTAAAAAAATATAAATAATAATTTATACTATCTAGATTTTTTGCCAGTTTAAAAATTAATGGAACCATTAGAGTAATGGTACTTTTGCAATAAAATAAAAACAGTCTGATATCACCTGTACGCTAATTCCACTTGGCATGGATCGTTTCTATAGTTTAACATTATGTTAGCGGAGTAGTAATTCTCGTTAGGATTACATGAAAAACTTGTTATTCGCGAAAGAGAGAACATCGTAACTGGAGACCAGTGTCCTTTTACATTTATTTAGAAAACGTTTATAGTTTATAACGTATCGCATGTATGGGGTGTGGGAATCCCATTCCAGTTTTTGTTCCTTTATGAAGCCAATTATACCATACCAAATGAACTTGCTGGCTATTCTATGCATCTCCCAATCGTCCCATTTTTGTCCTAAGTAGTAAATAAAGCCCTTTACTTTCCAGAGAAATTTACAAAGATAATACTCGACTCGAGAGATTATAGTGCCTATAATGATAAAAGATATTAGAGACTATGTGCATACAATTTTCCTATTTTGATAAAATTGTCGACCAATCTTCTTGAGGTAATCTTTTTTTTTATTTTTTTGTGCTTGGAGTTCTAAATGTTCAAATAAAGGAAATTGTTTGATTTATGGGAAAGGGATTTAAAGGAGTGGACAAAGTGCTAAAGAGGATAGATGCGAAGGTAGAGGTAGAGGAAGTAAAAAGTGTAGAAAAAGAAGGGAGGAAAAGAGAACAAACAGCGCTGGTAGAATTAAAGAATGCAGTTCTAGATAAGGAAAATTGAAAAAGAGCAAAGAAAGAAGGAAAAACGAACGTAGTTTAAGTATGAGAAGATACAGATAGAAGGTATATGGTTGGATTGGGATAAGGAAATGGAAGCGTTCGTAAAAAATGCGGTGACAGGGGACTAGGAGAGACAGGAAAGGGGGGTAGGAAAGTAAGAAATAATAGTAAAAGAAAAGAGAAGAGTGAGGAAAGACGAAAACAATTAAGAAATGTTACTTAAACGTAGCAAGCTAGGAAGAAAAGGATAGGAAATTTGTGTGAAATGGAAATTGGAACAATTCTAACAAAAAAATTGGAACAGTGGGATGTAGTAGTAATGATAGAGACGTGGCTATATAAAAAAGGATAAGAAAGAGTAAGAAGAAGGTTTTAAAGGGGTACAGATAAAAGGTTCAAAATGCAGAAAGGAAGAACGAAGAAGGCAGAGAAATAGGAGGAATGGTGATGGGAGTAAGAAAGGAATGTATAACAGGGGAGCATAGGAAAAAAATGATAGAACGGTAAGAATAATTAATAATAGAATTGGTAAAGGTGAGAGGAAAGAGGTAGAAGATAGTAGGGGTGTATGTAAAGGGCTTTATGAAACATAAATCAGAGAAGATATTAGAGCTGATGAAAGAAAAACATGAAGACAATATGCTTATAATAGGAGGAGATTTTAATGCGAAAACAGGAGATTTAGAGGAAAGGCGATAAAAAGGAGAGCGATAAAGAAAATCCAAACGCAAAATACTAATTGGAGAGAAAAAGAAATTTTTGAAGAGTTTAAAAGAGATAGGAAAGTTAACTCTAAATAGAAATATACAAAGGGAATAAGGAACAAGAACATACAAGCTCAGGAGGATGAAAGGGAACGGTAATTCATTAGGTGATAGTGGACGACGAGGTAAGAGAGAAGGTCAAGAACCTAGAGGTAGGAAGTTACATAGACTTGGATCATTTTTTCTTATTAGTGACACTAAAAGAAAAAAAGAGTAATAACAATAATGAAAACTGGAAGTAAATTTAAAATTATTAGAGATATTAGATATATTAGATATTAGAGATTATGTGCACAAAATTTCTCTCTTTTGATGAAATTAGTGACAAATCATTTTGAGGTAATTTCTTCTCTTTACTCTTATGTACTTGAGGTTCTGAACGTTTGAATAGAGGAAGTTGTTTGATTTGAAGTGAAGGGACTGAAAGAAGGTGTGAACAAAGTGCGTAAGAGAATAGATGCAAAGGTACAGGTAGAGGAAATGAGAAATTTAGGAAAAGAAGAGAGAAATGAAGAGCAAATAGCATTGGTGGAATTAAAGAATTGGCAACAGAAGGGAAAGACCTGACTAGCAAAAGAGCGTTCTATGGAAGAGCGGAGAGAATTAGGGATGATCTGACAAAAAGAAATGACTGTGCAGTTTAGACTAAGGACAATTAAGAAAAGATAGGAAAAAAGGAAAGACTGGAAAATATGTTACTGGATTGTGGTAGGCTTAGAAGAAAAGGATAAGGAATTTATAAGAAGTTCGTCACAAAGAGACGTAGTAGTAATTATGGAGACGTAGCTAGATAAAAAGCAATGGGAAAGATTAAGGGAAGATTACCAAAATGGTACAGATATTAGGTTCGAAATGCAAAAAGGAAGAGCAAGGAAGGCTAAGAAATAGAAGAAATGGTGGTGGAAGTAAGGAATAAATTTATAACAGGGGAGTATAGGAAAGAGTTGATAGAACGAAAAGAATGATTAATGGTAAAATAGGTAAAGGTAGGAGGAAAGAGATATAAGATATTGGGGGGTGTATATAAACGGCGATATGCAGAAGAAATCAGAGGATATACGAGATACGAGATGTAACTAGATAAAAAAAGGATAGGAAAAAGTAAGAGGAAGGTTTTAAAGGGGTACAGATAGTAGGTTCGAAACGCAAAGAGAAATAACAAAGAAGGCAGAGAAATAGGAAAAATGGTGATAGGAGTGAGGAAGGAATATATAACAGGGAAGAACAGGAAAGAGATGATAGAATTAAAAAAAGTATTAATAGTGAACGGCGGCATGCAAGAGAAATCAGAGGAGATACGGGAGCTAATGGAAAAAAATTTGGAAGAGTTCAAGCTTATAAAAGGAGAATATTTTAAAGCGAGACCAGGAGACATAAGAGGAAGGGAAAGGAGAAAGTAAGAATAGCGAGGGAAAAATCCAAAGACGAAATACTGAATTGGGAAGATAATGAGTTGTTAAAGAGTTTGGAGGATATAGCGTGGCTTACCTTAAACGCAAATATAGAAGGGATTAAGAAAAGGGAATATACAAGCTGATGAGGAAAAAAGAGAACAATGAAGGATTAGGTGATGGTGGACGACGAGGTAAGAGAGAAGGTCAGAAAGCTACAGGTAGGAAGTTATATATATATATATATATTTGAATCGCTTTCCCTTAATAGTGACACTAAAAGAAGAAAAAAGTGAGAAGGATA
>JAUELO010000023.1:4800636-4812523 GCA_032357855.1 Amphibolips quercusostensackenii
TTCCCGGACAATCATTTTCCCTACATGACTTAGCCGCACTAACTTACTAACGCTTCTTTCACTTCCCTCACTTCCAACCAATATCCCTACTTCCCCATTCTATTTTTCTCTCACTTCCTCTAGCTACGCTTCCTTCATTTCCTCTAATTGTCCTACCATAATTTTATCTAACTTCCCTACCCACACTCTACTTCCAGTAATTTCTCCTCGCTGACCCATCCCTCATTTCATCTAGCTTCCCCTACTTTCCACTCACTTTCACATATTTCCTCCCAAAATTTGTCCTCGCTTCCTCTACTTGTCCAACCATTATTTCACCTTACTTTCCTTACTTTCCTTACTTTCCTTTTCTTAATCCTCGTCCCTTTTTTCCTTCTTCTTACTTGCCTATATAACACTACTCCTCTCCTACTAACCTTTCTTAGCCATCACTTTCCTTCCCTGATTCACTTGCACTAACCTACTAGGCCTTCCTACACTTTCCTCACTTTCAATCATTCTCCCTACTTCCCCCCTGCTCTTATTTCCTTTCACTTCTTCTAGTTATGCTATTTTAATTTCCTCGGAATCCCCTTTTCCATAATTTCATCTCACCTTCCCAACTACAGTTTACTTCCAGTAATTTCTGCTTACTGCTTTATCGCTCCTTTTTTCTAGCTTTCTCTACTTTCTCCCTTACTTTCACTACCTATTATTCCATAATTTGCCCCTGCTTCGCCTACCTCTGAAACCTTATTTCCCCTCACTTTTCTTACTTACCATTACATAACCCTCATTTCTTTTTCCCCTATCCTCACTTGTCCATTTACCATTTTCCTTCCCTTTACTTCGTTTTCTTTACTTTCCTTCCCTAGACACCACTTTCCTACCCCGACTCACACGCAATATCCTACTGGCCCTCCCTTTATTTCCCTTTCTTCCAAACATTCTCCCTACGTCCCTCCCTAACTTTCTCTGACTTCCTCCAGTTACGCTTCTCTCATTTCCTCTGGTTCACCTCCCGTAATTTCATCTCACTTCTCTACCCACACTTTACATCCAGTAATTTCCCGTCACTGACCCATCTCTCACTTTCCCTAGCTTCCCCTACTCCCTTCTTTTATTTCACTTCTTCCCTTCCATAATTTCCCTTCGCTTCCCTTACTTTCCCACCAATCACTTCCCCTCACTTTCCTTATTTTTCTTTCTCCAAACATCGCCTCTTCTCTTTCCTCTTCTCACTTTCCCATTTAACACTCCCATTTACCTACTTACCTTCAACATGCATCACTTTCCGTCCCCGACTCGCCCGCACTAGCCTACTATCCCTTCTTCCACTTTCCCAACTTCTTATCGTTTTCCCTACTTTCTTACAAAATTTCCTCTTACTTTCTTCCGTTACGCTTTTTCCATTTTTCTCTAATTCCTTATCCACAATTTCTCCTTACTTCCCTACCCACACTTCACTTTAAGTCATTTCACCTTACTACCCCACCTCTCATTTTCTATAGCTACCCCTTCTTTTTCCCTCACTTTAACTACTTCCCCTCCCATAACTTTCCCTCACTTTCCCTACTTCCCCTACTTCCCCAGCCCTCAATTCCTCTCGCTTTCCCTATTTCTATCTCTTTCTCAAAAGTTTTTTGTTCTAACGGTTTTAATACAGCGTTTTCCTCAGATTATTCAATTTTTGAAGACTCCTAAATAAAATTATTTTGTGAAACAAAATTTCTATCGCCCAAGAGAGATTGTGATTTATAATATAATCTATATACAAGTAAGTAATAATGTCTCGAGTATATCGAAAGCCGGAGGGTATTAGATTAAATTTATCTTGCTAGATATATATCCGAAACACATTCAGCTTAATTTTCCCAGAAAGCTTTCGCGTAAGTCTGTCCGTTTGTATAAGCGCTTAAACTTATGTGCTTTCGTGAAACAGTAGTTCAGCAGTCATTTCATATCTAGAGTGTTCGTAGCCGAACACGTTTGATCAAATTTATCGAATTGTTCACGATTTTCGCAAGAAATTCGGTTTTTATGGGCAAAATAGGAAATGCGGTGAAGTAAGTCCTCTTGTCTGCCTGCGGTAGCGTTCCGAGTTTGTAAGCCGCAAGTCCGGGCTCGATTCCTATTGCCAGAAATTTTTGACCATTTTTTTTTTATTTGAATTTTGTTGCAATTGATCATTTAATTTATATGAATTTAGCCAAAATATTCATGTTGTTTTATATCTTAAATTTAAAATTTTGAAAATTAAATTCGCAAATTTCCTGTATGAAGGAAAACCATAGAAAATATCATGAGAAGCAGAGAATATATCATAAACATTCCCAATTTTCTACAATTTTAGGTCATGTTAGCGTCTTATACCGGAAATAAATATTTTGAATAAAAAATTATTAGATTTCAAACTAAAAAAATTTTTTCAACATTTCACGTTCGTTGCTTTTGTTAGCGTTTTTTTTTTAACAAAAATTGACATTTTTGAACAAAAACTAGCAGATTTGAAAGGTACATAATTTTTAGCAATTTAAGGTTACGTTACAATTCTACATCAAAAATTGATATCATGAAACACAAAATATTATAGTTCAACCAAGATTTGCCGTTTCTGAACAGGTTCAGGTAATATTAAGGTTTTTAAGAAAACTCAAGAGATTTCGAAAAAGATTTACAATTTTTAAACAAATTTAGGTTATGTTGGTATGTTTCACGCAAAATTAGTATTTCAAAACAAAAATAATTAGATTTTATTTAAATGCTTTTTTTTAACAACAAAATCTACAAGTTTGGACAATTTCGATTTGCGCCTCAGTGTTTTTAATCGAAAATTGAAAGTTTTATTAAAAATCATCAGAAATTATAAATAATCCATAACTTTTAAACAGGTTCAGATTGAGTTGCCGTTTTTCATCGAAAATTAGTATTAAAAAAAGGATCATATAAAGAATATTTAAAATCAAATAACAATTTTAGATTGTTTCAGTATCTTCCGTCGGAAATTGGTGTTTTAAATAAAAAAAGCAGATTGACAACTTTTTACATTTTTGCAACAAAACATTATTTTGGTATCTTTCACATGAAATTATTATGTTTAAACAAAAAATATTAGATTTAAATTCAATAGTTTTTGTTTAAATTTATAAAATTTACAAGCTTTAACAATTTTGATTTGTACTTTAGTGTTTTTAATCCGAAATTGAAACTTTTATCAAAATATCATTAAATTTAAAAAAAATTTATAGCTTTTATATGAGTTTAGGTTATGTCAACGTTTCACAAACAAAAATCATTATCATTTCAACAATATTTAGAATCACTTAACAATTTTAGATTGTGTGAATCGTTTTCGGCAGAAATTGGTATTTTTGATAAAAAAAGAAGATTTTTAAAAGATTCACAACTTTTTAACAAATTCATAGGTTATGTTGGCCTTTTACACCGGATAACGGTATTTTCAGTGAAAAATCATTAGATTTTTAAGAAGATTACAAATTTTTGTAGAATTTTGCGTTTTTTAAGGTTATGTTAACATTTTTTATCAGAAATAGGTAATTTTAAACAAAAATAATTTAATTTTAAAGGAGATTTAAAATTCGAAAAATTTTTTTTGTTAACGTCTTTTGTCGAAAATTCGTGTTTTTAATCAAAAAAATTATTAGATTTGTTAGATTACCATTATTTTTATTAGCATTTTTGAACAAAATAGCAAAGGATTGATTGTCTATACAAAAATATTCTACATCAATTCTAAAGTTAATATATCAATTTTCGGTAATTATCAAAAATGTTTTCTGTGCTTTAATTTTCTATTATTTTATATAATAAATACAATGGAATACAACATTTTTGTATTAATATAAATTTTTTTCTATACAAAAACTGCATGAAAAACAAGTAAAAATAATATAAATATAATAATATAATATTATTATTATCTTATATTATAATAATATAAATAAATATGATAATATAAATAAATAATATAAAATACTAATCACGCGAGTAACGCGCGTGTTGATTTTTCAGTCAATAGTAATTTAATAATTTATCTTTTTTTTAATTATTAAATTATTAGTTTCTTAGTTTATAAAATTATTAAATAATTGATTTATTTATTTATTACCTTATTAATTTAATAATTCAATAATTTGGGATGACTGCAAAATTCCGAAAAATAAAATTCCTGACACTGTGAAATTCCGGAACTAAAAAATTACAGAATTTGAACAATAAAATATCTTTTCATAGATATTATTTATTCAATAAAAATACAATAATCAAATTTTTTGATGAAGAAAATGTTCAAAGTTTCTGAAATTATTGTTTGAATGTTAAGTAATAATTAAAAAAAATTGTCATCCAGAAAAATTTTTTTCTCACTTATCGTTATTTTTAATTTGAAGAATCATTTCAAAAACTTCCAACATTGAAAATTACACAACAAAATTTGATAATTGTATTTTGAAAAAATCAATATTATTTATAAAAAAAAATTTTATCTTCTAAATTCGGGAATTTTATTTACGGGAATTTTCAAATTCGGTAATATTATAAATTGACGGAAATTTTATTATTCGGGAACTTTTCAATTCGGAAATTTTACAATATCAGGAACTTCATTTTTTGGGAATTTTCAGTCGCCCCATTATCAATTTATTAATAAATTGATTGACAATTTAACCTTTTATTACTTTATCGATTCACAAATTTATTTATTCAATAATTTATTAATTTATTGATTTACCAATTGAGTAATTGATTAATTTACCGATTTATTAATTTGTGATTTATAATTTTTAATGTATTAATGTATTAATTTATTAATTCATTAACTTGAAAATAATAATTATATAAATATAATTATTATTTACTTGTATTCATAAAATACTTTATTTAAATTACTGAAAATGAAATTATTAAAATAATTTTTATTAATGAATTGAATTTTATTTGAATCATTTATTATATACGTGCTAAATAGGAATGTTTGTTAACATTGCTATTTATCACGTATCTCATTCACCTTTATTAATTTAATATAATAAACAGCCCTAAATAAATTCGTATACTTTTGCGAATAAGTAAGTACTTTTCCTCTTATGAATTAGTAAATATTTCAACTAATTGAATTATTGATTTTGTAATAATTTTCATCAATTAAGTTAGGTTAAGATAATAATTAAAGCAATTTTAGTTATTTATATTTGATTCGTAATTACTGAATTTGGTGAAAAAATGATTTGCTTTTTATTTTTTTGATTGCAAGTAATTTTGACTGCTGGTTGCAAAAAAAATTTCTTGCTGTCCATAATACTCTTATTTCATAAAAATAAAATTACAATAGTTTTGCCTAAAAATTGAAAAAAATTCATACTATTAATGTTTTTATCTCGTAATCAGACTTTAAATCTTGTTTACGAAAATATTGTAAAGGTATAAAACTAATTAATTTTGCTTTTTCAATATCAAAACATTTTTCTAGAACTAAAAGGTGATAAAATTTTCCAATAAATTAAAAAATACTCAGTTGAGAAGTAATTCAACACAACGTGATAAATCTGGTTTTCATTTTAAATTAAGATAACTATTGTTTCTGTATGCTTTTTTATATTTCTTTTCAACTATTCATAATATTAAATAATTTTTTACGAATATTTTATCACTCACGAATAAAAGGTAAAAACAATAATTTTTACAATTGATGAAAAATTATGTCTGATCTTTAAACTAAAATTGTTCAAAATTTTAATTTCATTCTTAAAGTCTAATTTTTTTTTGTTAAAAAAAACAATTTTCCGTAAAAAAGATAAAATAACATGTTACTGTTTTAATGTTATAAAGATCTTTTCAAATCTGTATTTTTATTCATATACCAATTTTTGTTAAAAAACAATAACATAATTTTTCTTTAAAATAGTAATTATAATTTAAAGCCTAATGTTTTATTGTTTAAAAACACCGACCAAAAGTTCATTTTCAACTAAGAAAGATGATTTTTTAAGCAGGAAGACTATTTTACTAAGAAAGATGAATTTGCAATTCAAAAGGACGAATTCCCTATGAAAAAACCGTATGTTTAACAAAACGTTCAATTAAAAAAAAAGCATGTTGAACAAACGCTATTCTAAATTTATAAATTTTAAATGTAAATCATTAAAGACACAAAATTTTTATTGCAAAACATAAAAATTACATAATTTGTAATTATAAATAATCAAAATTAAAAACTCTTTAAGTTGAAAGATTTTGCAGTTTTGAAAAGTTACAACTGAAAGCTTCTGAATTTTATAGGTATATAAATACAAATTTTTTAGTTCTGATGATTTTGTAAACTAAAAGTCAAGTTTTCAATTCTATATCTTCGAAACTGAAGCAATTTCGAATGTAAATAATTAAAATTACGTAAATTTTAAAGAAAATTCAAAAAGTCACGATTGAAAATTCTTGAATTTAAAAAATATGAAATTACAAATTATTTAATTTTTAAGAATGGCAAATTGAAATTATTCCATTTTTAGTATTTACAATTAAAAACTCTTTATGATTTTAAAAATGCATGGATTAAAATTCTGAAATTTTGACGATTTTGAAAACGAATAATCAAGTTTTTAATTCTAAATTTTTAAAACTAAAAAATATTGAAATATAAAACATAAAAATTAGTAAATTTTTAATTGTAAATTTTTCAAATTAAAAACTCTTAAATTTTAAAGATTAAATATTTAAAGTTCTACTATTTTTAAAAGTTACTATTGAAAATTTTTTAATTTCAAAGATGTATGAATGAATGAAAATTCTCAAATTTTAATGATTTTGAAAATCTAAAGTAAGTTTTCAACTCAAAATAAAACTTAAATTTCGCATAAATTTCAATTGTTAATTTTTATAATTAAAATCTCTACAATTTCAAAGATTTATAATTCAAAGTTCTACAGTTTTGAAGAGTAACAAATGAAAATTCTTGAATTCTGCAAATGAAAGATTGCAAAAATCAATTTTCAACATTTATATTTTAAAGGTATGTAATTTGGAACGGTTTTTTTAAAATAGTTCAATTTGAAAAATTTTGAATTTCTCAATTTTAACGATTTAAAATTTAAAATTTTTCAATTTAAAATATTTTTAATTAAATTAAATTAAAGTTTTATAAAGTGTATAAGTTTATTTGAAGATTATGATTAATAAAGAAATTAATTATTATTAATTAAATTCTTCTTTCAAACAGAGAATTGCAATTGGCAAAATCATAGCTAAAATTTAACACTACTTAACATTTTTAAATAAAAACTCAAGTTTTGGATTTGTTTAGACTTAACATTTTTTGAAAAATAATAAAAAAAAATTGTAAAAGTAAATAATCAAACACCTAAACATACGCTTATAGTTAACAATAATTGGCTCTAACTGAGTTTTTGAAGTTATGAAAATTTAATTTTTTAAAGAATCCGAAAAAAATTAAAATTTCCATCTTCATCGAGTCAGCGCAAAGAAATATTGCATCAGAAATGGCACCCAAGAGATTTTTAAATTAAGTAAAGAGGAATATTTGCATTATTTATAGTCCTTTTTTATAACTGAAGATAAGTTTGTTGCAGCAAAGAGATTATTTTTAATGTGTGCAAATAATTCTAGGGTTTCCGTTTTGATGCAGTATCTCATAATGCGTTATCCGGCTAGAGCTGATGAAATCTATGGAACAGTTACAGAATACTAAATTCTCATTTTTTTAAATAAAGTTAAGAATATTAAGAAATTGCTTCATTTAATTTAAATAAAAGTATTTCATGCATAAAAATTTCTATTCATTACGTTTCTCATTTCCATAACCTTATATTAATTAATATAACACTCGTTCCTAAATAAATTCGCATTTTTTTGCTAACCAATTAGGTAGTTTCCAGTAACTAATTATTCAATATTTCTGCAATTACGTTATTATAAATAATTAATTAGAAATTTCCTATTCTTATTTTTATCATCCAATATTATAAGAAGAATGGCAAAAAGGAAGAGAATAGGAATAATTGGAATTAGAAAGGGGGAGTTAAGATTTTTTAATTAAATTAATAATAATAATGTGATTTTTCGAATTGTTAATACTATTTTATTTCCATAGTTTATATTGCAGATATAAGTAATTAGAAATAAAAATAAAAATCAGACGTCAAATCATGTTTACAAAATTATCGTAAACAAAAAAAAACTTGTTAATTTGCCTTTTGCAAATATGTATGTTTAACAAATAGCAAGAATACAATCTTGCCGTCTAGATATGAGTCCTTCTCAGTATATATACCAGTGAAAATGTACCAAATCCATTAGTCTGAAAAATGAATATTCTTATCAACACACTACTCCTAACAATCACGTTTTTTCTTAATTTTGGTGGTAAGTACACCTGATAATATAAATATTACAGTAAGTAATTAATTTTTTAAGTTAAATTTTTCCGATTACTGGTCAAATAATTTTCTGCAGAAAAAAGAAAAAATCTGCGTCATGCCGGATTTGAACCGGGAACGCCATTCCGAATCCGAGCCGAGGCAGATTTTTTCTCGTTTCTCCAAAAAACTATATGACTAGTAATCGGCAAAACCTGAATCAGAAATTAAATAACTAATTAACCTGGTCGACAACATATTATCAATATTAAAAACTAATGTTTGAATAATAAATTAATTAAAACTAAAATTTTGTATTTCAAACTTTTAAAATTAAACTCAAAGACTTTTAAATTCCGAACATTTTAATTCAAACACTTAGTAATTTACACGTAGAAAATTAAAGCTTTTATTATTTTTCAATAGAGCAATTTCAAATTAAATGCCATCAATCTGTAGAATTTTACATTTTTAACTTTTATAAATTAAACAGTAGAAAGATTGCTGGTAAGAAAATTAAATTTGCTTTTCAATTTAAATATTCTTTTTAATTATATTGATTAAAAATAATTTTCCCTTTTAATTCTCATAATTAAAATTGTTCAAAAAACATGTCTCTCTCTCAATTCAGTGAAAAATTAAGAATAAAAAGTTCCTAGTATGCAACTAAATGTTAAAAATACGCGCGCGACTGTTGGTTCTCGCTCATCGTGCTCGATGATATATTTATCTCGCACTTCGCGCTCGATAATGTATTCACCTCGCGCTACGCGCTCGGTCTTTGTATTTCACTACATTCGTGCACAGACCTTTTAAAATTAAAGGTCAAAACATCGAGAACTGTAATTTAGTGATTGTCAATTCTTTTTTGTTAAAGCTCCTTCGACTTTAACAAACACATTCTCATCACGAATCTCGTGCTTCGCACTCGATTTTGTCCAAAATGTAAACTTTTTTACGTCGTATTGAATTTTATTTTCAGCTACCCCAATAAATGTATTATTTATTGTCTTGTTTTTATGATTTGAAAAAGTGCGCATCGTGTAAAAAAATAAATTTTTTTTTGTTGTTCTTTATTTTCAATGTTACTTTTTCCGATTTAAACTAAAAATATGCATCCTACAGTAATATAGTCCTAAGCAAATTTGTATATATAATTTAGGCAAAAAATGTTGTTAAAAATTGTTATTGTAGCTTGTGTCGTTTTCCAAAACGTTAATTCTTTATTTTTATTATATCTTTGTAACAAGAGTTTATAACAAATTTTTATATCTTTTTTGGTAAAACAAATTTTTCTTCCTATTTTTATTCGTGTTTTATGTCGTTTTTCCGGCCAGAAATTTATTTTTATTTTTAAAACTATTTTTTACGATTAAAAGAAAATTTACTTGTCCTATCTACAAATTATTAATCATAAATTTGTAGATCCTTTACTTTTGCCTATTAATTTTTTTTGTACCTTGTGTTGTCCTACCTAAGAATTATTTATAAAATTTTTTTTCATGAAAATCGCAAAAATCGAAAGATCTAGACATTTCAAAACATCTAAAAATTTCGAAAAATTTTTTTTATGAAAAATCCGAAAATTTTAAGGTTTCTTCCTAAAAAAGAACCTTTAATAAAAATTATTTATTTTATATTACATAATTTATTCCATAATTTTAACTAATTTAATTTATTGATTAATATATTATAATATTAATTTTTCTAATAATTTAATATTGTTCAACAATAAATTTTTATTTTAATTTAAATTATTTTTTGTAGCACTTTTTTTGATGAGCAAATTTTGTCTACATTTCTTTCATAGCTTGTGTCGTTTGTCCAAAAATTAAATATTTTGATTTTATTTTTTACGATTGAAGCAAAAACTACGCGTTCTAAAAAAAAATACTTATCAACAAATTTATAGCTCTTTTTCGGTCGAGCAACTTTTTTTTTATTATTTTAATTTTTTTCTTTTGAAGCTTGTGTCGTTTGTCCGAAAATAAGATTTTCCATTTTCAATGTTGTTTTTTACGAATAAAACAAAAAGTACGCATCCTATCAAAAAATAATTAATAACAAATTTGTAGATCTTTTCGGGGTGTATAGTTTTTGTAAATGGGTCTTTTTTACATCTTGCATAGTATAGCCGCAAAACGGAATTTTCGATTTTTCATTGTTTTTTGAGCGATCAAAATTTGAATTTTCGATTTTTCATAAAAATGTAAAAAATTCTTATAGTAATCTTGTGAAGATTTGAAAAAAACAACGTTTTTCTTAACTTAACTTTTTCAATATAGTGCGTTATGCGGCTGAAAATATTCATTTTTATTTGTTTTTTTGGATTTTAAAACTGCTATAACTCTAATCATTTTCTTTTTATCGAAAAAAGTCATAAAAATAAATTGCTCAAGTTTCCTTGTGCTACAAATAGCTGTCCACAGAATTGAACAATTTTGAAAAAATGATCTCAAAAATTTTTCAAATGCTCTAACTTTTCGAATTTCCATCCAAAATAGCTTAAAGACACCGACGTGGAGATTTAAAGAAATCCGCGATAGTCAATTTTCACATAAAACTAATACCTTCTCATTATGATGAGGATGTAAAAAAGAAAAGTTGCCTGTTCTAAGTTTAAAAAATTTAAAATCTAAAAATCGAAATTCCCTAATTTCCAACTTAATACAAATATTAATACGAAAGAAAATTGCATCTCCAATTCAGAAAAAAAGTAAACGAAATTTTATCTCTTCCAACTTTAAAAAACTCTTTGAAAAAAAATATTTTCCTTCATTCAGAAAAAAATTATAAACCAAAACTTCCAACTCAGTAAAAATGTTAACAATAATAAATTTTTCTCTTTCAATTCGCAAAAAAAAATTAAAAATGAAGAATTCTGACCTTCAACTCAATGAAAAAATTTGTTTAATGCTTTCTTTTAATTTCTTACAATTTAGAACAAAAAAAAATTACCCATTCAAACTAAATGAAAATAATAAAAACAAAAAGAGCCTTTTTTAAATTATAAAAATTAAAAACAAAAATTTCTTCTCTTCTAACTGAATAAAAATGTTAAAAATAAAAAATGATACTTTCTCCAATTCATAAGATACTGGAAAAAGAACATTTTAGAATGCAACATAATTTAAATAGGATTCAAAGTAGAATGAAAGTATTTAATTATTAACGTGCTAAATTGAAATTATTTGAAAATGAAAAATATTTTATTTTGAAGTTTCAACCAGACGTTTAAATTTGTTGAACTACTAAGGCTTTCGAATTAAAAAAATTCAATGGTCAACCTTAAAATTTGTAAATAATTTAATTTTTGGACAGACTCAGAATCATCTTGTAAAATAAATTATTGTTTGATTTTGAAGTTTCGAACTTAAGTTCAGTTTAAAATGTTTTAATAATTTTTAAATTCTAACGCTTTTAAATTGCAATTTTTTAATTTTTTAAAATATATTAACAATTTTTTAAATAAAAGTGCATATTGAGAAAAAGACCTAATATGGAAAATTTGCAAAGTAAAA
>JAUELO010000023.1:4816744-4830525 GCA_032357855.1 Amphibolips quercusostensackenii
CAAATAGTTTCGATAATATTTGTCTGAGTAAAGGCGATTTATGTTTTGAAAAATAATTAAATTTAGGGAAATTTTTATCCACTTTTTAAATTTTATTATTGAAAATGTACATTTCGAAAAAAAACTTCAAATAGAAAAAAGTTTCGTCCTGTCATTCTCTACAGCACATAATTTCTTTTATTTAATTTTTTGAACCTTATAATTTGGATATCTTAAGCCGCTTAGACAATAATTTTTCGCGTTTTCGAGCGCTCGTCCCGTTATTGCATCCGTACCCTCAATTTATTATGTGTGAGGGACTGTAATTTTATGTTATTTATAATACACAAGTTAATATCAGACCTTGAAAGAATAGTAGTTTTAGAGATTTCTCGTACGAAATTCTTTCAAATCCTAAAGCCAAGCACATCCAATGTCTGAATTCTCCTAGTTGTGTCTTTGAAATGATTTTTAGTTAAGGGGTTAACCTTCTGGTATTGTTATTTGCACGGTTTGTTTACACTGGCCACTTAATGAATCTAATAATAACACAGAATGTTCTCCTGCGTTAGGGAAAAATAGAAAATAAAAATAAAATAAAATAAAAATACAAAATACGAAAAAAAATCAAATTGTCTGGATGGTTCTTTTGAAAGTACAAAAAGGGGTGAAAGTCATCTTTCATCGGAAGATATGGTTGGCTGAATTGTATGGCTATTCGTGGTGGAGGAAAGCTATTAAACATTTTTCACAGTTTTTGTTTCTTGAAAGCTTAAAGTTTTTGCACTGTGTAATTTCAAATTAAAGCCAGTTTGATCGAAATTAAAAATGTCGCTCTTTCTATACCTCAGAATTTCTGGTTTCCGAAATGGTTTTTAGTAAAAGGGTTTTACTTTCTGGTATTGCTATTTGCACGGTTCGTTTACACTGGCCACTCCATGAATCTAGTAATAACACAGAATGTTCTTCTACGTTAGGGAAAAATACATTTTGAAGCCACATTTGCAGAAATTTGGAAAAAAGTTTTAGATTTAGAGGCTTGCAAATAAAGATTGCTTCTATAAAAAGTTCTTCTTTTACTCTTGTTTCAAATTGTCCGGATAGTTCTTTTAAAAGTACAAAAAGGGGTGGAAGTCATTTTTTATCGGAAGATATGGTTGGCTGAATTGTATGGCTATTCGTGGTGGAGGAAAGCGATTAAACATTTTCCACAGTTTTTGTTTCTCGAAAGCTTAAAGTTTTTGCACTGTGTGATTTCAAATTAAAGCTAGTTTAATCTGAATTAAAAATGTCGCTCTTTCCATACCTCAGAATTTCTGGTTTCTGAAAGCTTTTTTAGTAAAAGAGTTTTACCTTCTAGTATTGCTTTCTGCACGATTCGTTTACACTGGCCACTGCATCAATCTAATAATAACACAGAATGTTTTCCCACGTCAGGGAAAAATACATCTTGTAGCCACATTTGCAGAAATTTAAAAAAAAGTTTTAGATTTAAAGGCTTGCAAATAAAGATTGCTTCTATAAAGAGTTCTTCTTTTACTCTTGTTTCAAATTGTCCGGATGGTTCTTTTAAAAGTACAAAAAAAGGTGTAAGTCATCTTTCATCGGCAGATATGGTTGGCTGAATTGTATGGCTATTCGTGGTGGAGGGAAGCGATTGAACAACATTTTCCACAATTTTTGTTCCTTGAAAGCTTAAAATTTTTGCACTGTGTAATTCCAAACTAAAGCCAGTTTGATCGGAAATGAAAATGTCGCTTTCCCCATAACTCATGATTTCTAGTTTCACATTGTTTTTAAAGACATCGCATTCTTGGTATATATCTCTAGTTTTTTGTAAAGATGACAAAAATATAAATGTTGTGATTTTGCGCAAAACAGAGTTATGCAGTCTCTTGAATTTCCATACCCACCAACGTCATGCTTTACACAATGGCATGTCTAATTCACGCTTTTTTTGTAAAGCCCATCTTCGAAAATCTATATCGTGTACTGTCATCTTTGAATCAATACCCTTCTGCAAATTGTTGAAAGTGTATTTTGAAAGGTTGTATAGCTTATCTTTTGGGTCACCACCACTGTTGAATTGTTCTTGCCAACTTCGCAGTTGTCGCTCTGTCCAAAGCTTCTTAAAGCTTTGATGAACCGTTTTAATAGATGAATGTTTTTTCTTTCCAGATTTTCACAAGTCAACAGCTTCTTCCTATACTTCATCTTCAATGGTCTATATGTCAATTTAACTATTCTCATCAGCAAATTGTAAGTGAACTAAATTTTCAATAATAAATGAGGAATCAAACATATTTCTGCTTGTAATATCCTCTATTATATCGTGCAGACGTACCTCCTCAGGTGTCATTTCTGAAGGATGAATGACAAGTTTTTTAGCATTGAACGTTATTGTCAACAACGATATTATATTTAACAGATTGATTATCATTTTATGTAGTTTTACTTCACACAATAGAAAAACAAGCAAATTTGTAACTGAACAAATATTCTTTTCTTTCGATTTATATACATGCCTGTATCTACATAAATCGTGATAAATTTAATTATCTGACAATCTTATATGTGCGCAGTTATTATTACAAATGCCGAAATGATTATGCCTTTATTATATCATACATATAACTTATGGAAAGACAATATTTTCTTTCTTTTCCATTTATTTTTTATTTTGTAGAAGATATATTGTGAGTCGAAAGCCTTAAGCAATAAGGGCTAAAGGGACGTTTATTGATATAAGATCAAGTGCTATCGTTAACAAAAATCAGTTATATTATTATCGATTGCCTATCTATAGATATTTTAATTTACTACTTACCGAAATTTTATATCAATAAATTAAATTAAATTGAAAAATTCATTAATAATATTAAGGGGGTGGATGACACATAATTAAGGTGTAATTTCAAATATCACTGATGATTTCTAATAGAATTAAATATCAAAACAAAATGTTTGCAGCAACGAAGTCCAAAATCTTAAACTATATGTCATATGGTGAAGCATTCTAGGGGTAAATTTTCAGAATTATAATACTCTGAAGGGTAAGTGTTTTACAACTCTGACTAATATTGTAATACAGCATCAATCAGAACAATTTTGTGTAAAAAGAATAAAGAAAAAACAATGTTTTCTCTTGAAACAGTAAAAGACTCAAAAATATATAAGGGGTGATTTTAACCCCTGACTGTAAAAGATTGACCAAAAAATTTTTTTTTCATAGTCTGGGATCCTTTTTTTACCTGCAAAGCAACAAAAAAATCGGCACTGGACACCAACCTAACGCCCGTTGTCAGCAAGGTATTTCTATAAATTTTCATAGAACCCGAAGGATTTTATGGGACTTTAAATATTTAAAGGGATTTCAAGGACTTTTCAGTGATACCATCAGATTTCATGTACCTTCACAGCATTCCAAGGGATTTTATAATATTTTAATAAAATTGCAAAGAATTATTTCACACGAATTGAGGGATTTCAAAGAATTTCATAAATTAGAAAACAAATTTTAACGTATTTATAAAATTTTTTAATTTTCCAAACCAATTTGACTGATTTTAGTTTATTTAAAAAAATTTCAATGTTTTTTATAAATTCAAATAAATCTTGAAGGATTTTTTAGATTTTAGAGTATTTTGGAGGATTTAAAAAATTTTCGATAGATTTACAAAATTTGAGGGAATGACTATGAATTTTAATGATTTTAAGGTATTTAAACAAATGCATGCGGCTTCAAAAAAGTCCCTATAATTTCAAAAGATATGAAAGGATTTTATAGGACCAAACTGTGAGTATAAGGTTTCAGGACATTTAAAAAAATTCAAAGAAATTTTAAAGGTATTTTAATGGATTCTGAAAGATGCTTAAGGATTTTTGTAATTTTAAGGGATTTTAAAGTCTCTTATTAAGAGCTCTAAATAAATTTCCAAGAATCTCAAAAGATTCCATGAGACTTCAAATACTTGTTTCAAGGGTTTTAAGAGATTTCATCATTTTTTAATCAAATATCAAAGAATTTAACCAAACGAATTAAGAAATTTCAAAACATTTCGAATATTTAAAGACATTTATAATATTTCAAGATATATTTTTAAAAATTCAGAAGAATTTTAGGATATTTAAAAATATTTCAAGGAATTTTCTAGAGCCTTAATAATTTCAAGGAATATCATAAGATTTCATGCAAATTGAGAGGATTTCAAGGGATATTATAATATTTTAATTTAGTTTCAAAGAGTTTATTAACAATAATTTTAGTATTTCAAAAGATTTTGAAGACTTGATGAGATTTTCAAATATTTTAAGGTATTTTCAAGGATTGTAAAACATTTTAAAGATTTAAAAGCATTTTAAGTATTTTAGAATATTTTAAAAGATTTCAAAGAAGTTTAAAAAAGTCAAAGGGTTTTTACAATTTTTAATGAAATTTCAAGAAATTTATTTAAACAAGGTAAGAATTTCTAACGCATTTCAAAGATCTAAAAAGGTTTTAATTATTCTAAGGTATTTCTAAAGATTTTTGAAAGTGTGAATGATTTTGAAAAATTTGAAAGATTCTAGGGTATTTGAAAAAAGGTTATTATATTTCAAAAGATTTCTAAAAATTTCAGTAAATTTCGAGAAATTTTGAAGGATTTCAAAGTTTTACGAGTAATTTTAAAGTTTCCAAGAAGCTTTCAGAAGTTTTAAAAATTCCTAGGAAAATCATTAAATCTTATGGAACTTTACGAGATTTCAAGGGATTTTATTATTTTTCATGAAAATTTGAAAAGATCTTTTGAAGTGAATTAAAATATTTGAATTTATATTAAATTTATGTATGAATTTTAAAGATTTGAATAAATTTTTAACATTTTAATATATTTTCAAAGATTTCAAAAAATTTGAAATATTTTACAGAATTTTAAAGATTTTTGGTTATTTAAAAAGATTTTGAGGAATATTCAAGGATTCCAAAAGATTTGATCATTTTTCAAATAAAACTCCAAAGAATTTATTTTAACGTCAAAGGATTTGAGAGATTTTAGTGTATTTTGAAAAATTCCAAGGAATTTTTAAGAGCTTTACGCATTTTAAGAAATATCATCGTATTTCATGTTACTGCGCGGGATTGCAAGATTTTCAAATATTTCAAGGTATTTCCAAAGATCGAAATAGAAAAAAAAGATTTAAGGTTATTTACACAATATATCCATAGAAAAAGTTTTTTCGCAATTTTTAAAATCAGCACCACCCCTAAAACCATTTGGTATTTTTTAAGTTTACCAAGCATAGCACTACACACTTAATACAATCTCAGATTTCGTTATATACGTATCTTGATTTGACATTTGATTAAATAAACAGAAAAAATATTTCAAACTTTTAGTAAAAGTTTCAATTTTCTAAATTGTCTTTAAAAATATGAACTAAGTGATGTAATAAAATTGTATAGCCTTGTTTTGTATTAAATTTTATTAGCGTTTATCATGATCGCAAATCATTCTTTTAAATAAAAAATTTGAAAAAATTGCGATGAAATAAAAAATTTCAGTGTATATTTTCCTGATAGATGACGCCGCTTTTTCTATATTTTATTTGTTGCACGCTCCATGTATTTTTTATTTTTTTTTATTTACTTATAATTATTTGTCAACTCGAGTGTTTAGAGCAGTTTATAACTATAAATTGTGTCCAACTTAAAAATTACATAAACAATCTACAGGCTATTAAAAAAAATTAAAATTTATTAAAATCTTGCCAGAAAGCATGAAAGTTTTCCTACACATTCCTAAACCATTTCAATGGAAGGTTCGAAGATTTCAAAAATTTTGCGTATCAAGGATCTTTGATACGCGGACATTCTCCTGCTTCCAAAAACCTTCCTGGATAATTTTTTGTAATTATCCAAACTTTTAATTGCGATGTGCCAGGGATGTTCAGAGTAAATTTTTTAACTATCCGGGTTTGCGAATCACTTCCTTGAAAAATGCAATAAAAAAAATCAGTGCCTTTTATCTCTCTATCTCCCAAACGACGTAAGTGTTCGATAACAAATTATGTAAATTTCGAATCCCTTTCGAAACCTGGGGGAGATGCTTTGCCATTTCGATGTAGATACCCGATAAATTGATAAAATAAATTGATTCTGAACCACATTACCATGGAAATGGGAGCCGAATATAGTCTAAACGTCAGGGACACACGCATAGGGCTTCGAGAGAGAATAGGTTTTGTTTTCGTTTCTTAGGGTTTCGTAGCCCCGGGCGGAAACACTTATAGTTTCGGTGGGGTATCCGTCCGTCATACTTTTTTCTGATAAAGGAAGGTAAGGGAAACTCCCAACTCATTTAAAACTCCTAAATCACAATTTTTTGTTCCGAACTCCTTATTTACAACTCCTCCACAATTCCTTGCTCACAACTTCTAATTCAGAACTCCGTGTTCATAACTACTTCACAATTCCTAACTCCTTTACAACTTCTACCACCCAACTCATAATTCAGAACTCCTAATTCACAACTCCCTCACAATTATTCCTAACCCCTAAACAACTCCTTACACACAACTTCTATTTAAGAACTCCTAATTCACAACTTCTTCACAACTCTTAGCTCACAACTTCTAATTCAGAACTCCTAATTCACAAATCCTTTACAGTTCCTAACTCCTTTAAAACTCTTAACTCACAACTTCTGATTCGGAATACCTAATTTACAACTTCTTCACAATTCCTAACTACTTTACTACTCCTACCTTACAGCTTCAAATTCAGAACGCCTGATTCACAAATCCTTTACAATTATTAACTCCTTCACAACTCCTTACTCATAACTTCTAATTCAGAGCTCCTAATTTACAATTCCTTCAAAATTTCTAGCTACTTTACAACTCCAAACTTACAACTTCTAATTCAAAACTTTTATTTCACAACTTCTTCACGATTCCTAACTCTTTCACAACTCCTAACTCACAACTTCAAATTCAGAAGTCCTAATACACAACTCCTTCACAATTCTTAACTCACAACTTCTAATTAAAAACGCCTTATTTAAAACCCCTTCTTAACTCCCAACTCACAAGTTCTAATTCAGAACTCCTAATTCACAACTCTTTCACAATTCCTAACTCTTTAACAACTCCTCACTCCTTCACTATTTTCAACTCACAACTTTTAATTCACAACACCTAATTATAACTCCTTCACAATTCCTAACTTCTTTACAATTACGAAATTCTCCACAACTTTTACCTCAGAACTTCTAATTCAGAACTCCTAATTCACAACTCCATCACCATTCTTAACTAATTTACAACTCCTAACTGCCAACTTCTTCACAACTCCTAACCAACAACTTATCATGTAAAACTCCATATCCAGAACTACTTTACAATTCCTTACTCACAACTTCTAATTCAGAACTCTTAATCCGTAACACCTTAAAAATTCCTAACTCCTTTCTAACTTTTGACTTACAACATCTAATGCAGAACTCCTAATTCACAACTCTTTCACAATTCCTAACTTATTTACACTTCAGAACTCTTTATCCACAGCTCTTTCATAATTCTTCTATACAACTTTTATCTGCTCAATTTTTCCAAAATCTTAACTCCCAGCTTCTCATTTAGAACGCCTAATTCACAATTCCCAGCTACTTCGTAATCCCTTACTGACAACTTTTCATTTAAAACTTTTTATTCACAATTCCTTCACAAATCTGAACTCACAGCTTCTAATTCAGAACTCTTTTATAATTTCTAGCTCCTTCACAATTACTGACTCCTGCACAACTTCTTACTCACAACTTCTAATTCAGAACTCCTAATTCACAACTTCTTTACAATCAACAACTACTTTGAAACTCCTAACTCACAACTTCTAATTTAGTACTCCTAATTCACATCTGCTTCGCAATTCCCAACTTCTTCACAACTCCTAACTCCTTCACAACTCACACTTCACAACTTATAATTCATAACTCTTGATACACAACTCCTTCACAATTCTTAACTTAAAACTTGTAATTAATAACGCCTAAGTTAGAACTCCTTCTTAACTCCTAACTCACAACCTCTAATTGAATACTCCTAATTCAGAACTTCTTCATAATTTCTAACTTCTTCACAACTTTTAATTCAGAACTCCTAGTTTACAAATTCTCTACAATTATCACTAACTCCTTCACAACTCCTAGCTACTAACTCTTCCACAACTCCTAACTGACAACATCTAATGCAAACTCCTAATTCACAACTCTTTCACAATTTCTAACTTATTTACAACTCCTAACTTCAAATGCCTTTACAACTTCTAACTTACAAATTCTACTTCAGACTTTTCAATCCACAGCTCCTTCACAATTCCTATCTCTTTTACAATTCCTATCTCTTTTACAATTCCTAACTTCTTCACAACTCTTACCTTAGAAATTCTCATTTATAACTCTTTATTCACAACTTCTTTACAATTATTTCTAACTTCTTTGCAACTTCTATCTGCTCAATTTTTCCAAAATCTTAACTCCCAACTTCTTATTTAGAACGCCTAAATCACAATTCCTAACTACTTCGTAATCCCTTACTGACAACTTCTTATCGAAAACTTCTTATTCACAATTCCTTCACAAATCTAAACTCACAGCCTCTAATTCCGAACTCTTGCATAATTCCTAGCTCCTTCCCAATTTCTAACTTCTTCACAACTCCTAACTCACAACTTCTAATTCAGAACTCCTAATTCACAACTCCTTTACAATTCACAACTAATTTGAAACTCCTAACTCACAACTTCTAATTCAGAACTCCTAATTCACATCTTCTTCACAATTCCTAACTGCTTCACAACTCCTAACTCCTTCAAAACCCACACTTTACAACTTATAATTTAGAACTCCTAATATACAACTCCTTCGCAATTCTTAACTCAAAACTTCTAATCAATAACGCCTAATTTAGAACTCCTTAAGTTCTAACTCACAACCTCTAATTGAATACTCCTAATTCACAACTTTTTCGTAATTCCTAACTCCTTTACAACATTTAATTCAGAACTCCTAGTCCATAACTTTTTCACAATTATAACTAACTCCTTTACAACTTCTAGCTACTAACTCTTTCACAACTCCTAACTCACAACTTCTAATTCAGAACTTTTAATTCACAATTCCTAACTCCTTCGCAATCCCTTATTGACAAATTCTCATTAAGAACTCCTCATTCACAACACCTTTAGAAATCTTAACCCACAGCTCTTATTTCAGAACTCCTAATTCACAACTTCTTTAGAATTTCTAACTCCTTCACAATTTCCAACTAATTTATAACTCCTAATTTCTAACCCATTTACAACTCTCAACTTCTAATTTAGAACTCCTAATCTACAACTCCTTTAAAATATCGAACTCACAACTTCCAATTCAGAACTCCTAATTTACAACTCCTAACTCTTTTACAACTTCTAACTCTTAAATTCTACTTCAGAGCTGCTAATTCACAACTGCTTTACAATTATTCTTAACTCCTTCACAACTCCTATCTCCTTAATTTTTCTGAAATTCTAACTCACAACTTTTAATTCAGAACGCCTGATTTACAATTCCTAACTTCTTTGCAATCCCTTATTGACAACTTCTCATTAAGAACTCCTTATTCACAACTTCTTGACAAATCTTAACACACAGCTTCTAATTCAGAACTCCTTCGCAATTCCTAACTTCTTCACAACTCCTAACTCACAACTTTTAATGCATAACTCCTAATTCACAGCTCCTTTACAATTTACAACTACTTTACAACTCCTAACTCACAACTTCTAATTCAGAACACCTAATCCAGAACTTCTTAACAATTCGTAACTCTTTTACAACTCTTAACTCACAACTGTTAATTCAGAACTCCTAATTTACAACTCTTTCACAATTCCTAACTCCTTCACAACTTCTAACTTACAAATTCTAATTCAGAACTGCTGAATCACGACTCCTTATTCATAACTCGCGAGGAATGATAAAGTTGGGGAAGTGATTAGAAATGAGCGTTGTTGAGAAAGTAAGGGGAAATGAAGGGAGTGAAGAAGAGGAAATGTAGGGAGGAAGAATAAGAGAACTGATGGAAAATGAGAGAAGCGGAAGTAGGGCACCTGAGGGAAAATCAGGATAGGGAAAGTAGTGAAAGTGGTGGGACATAAGAGGAGGGTAAGTAGAGGAAGTAATGGAAGCAGAACTAAGTTGGTGAGGAGAAATAAGGGAGATAGATGAAGTAAGGGGAATGTTTGGAAATGTGAGAAGAGAAGGAAGTATATAAGAAAGAAGTTCGGGAAGGGAGGGGATGCGAAGGTTTACGTGTTGGGAGAAGTAGGGGAGGATAAGGCAAGTAGGGCAATGTAGGGGAAGGAAAATATACCAGGGGAAATAAGGACGACTTCATTATGAATTAATAGGCTGCAAAACCCATTCACATAGGCCACATTTCCATAGTTATTTTTTCAAAAGATTTTTTAATCAGCAGAAAGCTACCCTTTGTCATTGAAGATCTCCTTGAACTACATTAGACGTGGGTTGATCCACCATCAGGGAGGATTACATTTGTTTCCTCGAAAGGGGAGAAGCGACTGCCTCATCTCTTCTGTGTTGAGGATAGAAGGGGTCTTTGAGTTTGAATTACAGGATCGGAAATCTAATATGTCTTGATTACTTGGCAGTTTAATCCTTGAGCAGTTTTAGAAGATGAGGGTCTTCTTCTGAAATTACGTTCAAATTGATACTTTCCTGATACATTATTTGTACAATTGTTTTATAATTCCATCAATTTTTCCAGAGTGATTGATTGTAACAAGTTAATACCGCACAGGAGATTTTGTTAAGGACTACTATTTTTTTCTTTATTTTTTTTAAGTGGCCAGCTATAAATTACGTATCAGCTTTCAGAGGGGGGGGGTATTATGATATCTTAGGGGCCATGCAAAGAATACGTGAAGTTTCTTGGGTCTAGTGAAAAAATTAACTTTAGTTTCTAAGCATACTTTCCAATTTTCTAACCCGGTATTTTGAAAGTATTAAAAATTACCTTTATTGTTCATTTTAACTATTGTTTATCAGTCTTTAATTCATTAAAATTTCTATTTATTTATTGCAGGCTTTACAGTCTTTTCACTTCTTCTAATATCAAATTTTTAGTTGAAAATTCATCTATTTTGGTTAAAAATGTTATTATTTGATTGAAAATAAAAACTATTTAGTTGAAAATTGATTAAATTGTTTTAAAGGTCATCCTTTTTGGTTGAACCTTCTACTATTTGGCTAAAAATTCGTCTTTTTAATTAAAAAATTTATCTTGTTTTGTATAAATTTTATTTATTTTTTTGGTTAAAAATTCATCTATTTCAGTCGAAAATTTACATTTTTTCAAAAGGTCATATTCTTAATTATAAAATTCAACTGCTTTGCAAAAAATTCGTATTTTGGATTAGAAAATTCAACATTTTGATAGAAAATTAAACTATTTGTTTCAAAATTTAGGGACTTTGCTTAAAATTTGTCTTTTAATTAAAAATTTAATTTTCTTCTTTAAAAATGAAACTGGTTGTAAACAAATTTTTTATGGATAAGGATTCAACTGTTTCGTTGAAACTTGGTATTTTTTATTGAATTCAACTATTATAGACTTGAAATTCATTTTTTTTTTTTTGCTGAAAGATCTACTATTTCATTTTTCATTGAAAATAGATATTTTTGGTTAAAAATAAATTTGTATCAACTTACAATGGAGCTATTCCATTTTTAATACAATTTTTTTTACTAGTTGAAAAATCATTTATTTGGTTGAAAATTCATGTATCTATAAATTTGTTATTATTTATTTTTTGATGCGACGGGTAGTGTTTTATTTGTAAAAAACAGCATTCAAAATAGAAAAATTAAATGTTTAGAGAAGCAACACAAGCTGCAAACAAAAATTAAGAAAAAAAATTTGTCGAACCTAAAAAGAGCCACAAATTTGTTAAAAATTATGTTTTAATAGGACGCGTAGTTTTTGTTTTATTCCTGAAAATAACATTGACAATAAAGAAATCTAATTTTTGGGGAAACAATGCAAGGAACTAAAACAGATAAATGAACAAAAATTGTGCATTTAAAAAAGATATAAAAGTTTGTTATAAATTTTTGTTATAAGAATACATTTAAAATGAAAAAAAAATAACTTTTCGGAAAAACGACACAAACTAAAATAACATTTTAATCAATAATGTTTCGCCTAATTTATATCTAAAAATTTTCTTAAAACCACTTAACGTTAGGATGCATTTTTTTGTTCAAATCGTGAAAGATAACGTTGAAAATGAACAAATTATATTGATGGAAAAACGACACAAGTTGCAATAAAATGTATAATAATAAAATTGTTTTCGCATTCTGATCAGAGAAGATATTAGATTTGTGGAAAATTTGACCTTAAAAATTTGGATTGGCATTTGGTATACTATCTGTCTTAAACTGAAGGTCGAGTTTCTTAGCTAGACATGTTAGATAAAAATTAAAAATAGTTTGAGCATTTTCAAAATTACTGAAAATATTTTTTTAAGATTCCAAAATTCTGTTCACAGATACTTGAAGTACGAAAAAAAATGAAGAAATTATCCTAATAATTTTATTCGATGAAGATCAAAGTACCAAAGTGACAGCATTTGCAAAATTAAACAAAAACAAACAAAAATGAAAATTTAAAGCAAAACAAGTCACGAAATAAAAAAATCAGGAGATGAAAAACGTTGCTTTTTTAACATTTTACAAAATTATCGAAACAACTTTTTAAATCTTTTCGTAAAATCGAAAACTAAAATTTTGATTACACAAAAAATAATAAACAATAAAAAATTCCATTTTGTGGTCAAACTATACAAGATACAAAAAAGGATAAATTAAAAAAAATGGTGCGCTTAGAAAAGATCTACAAATTTGTTACGGATCACTTTTTGATAGGACGCGCAGTTTCTGTTCTATTTGTAAAAAACTGCTTTCAAAAGAGGAAAATTAAATTTTTAGACAAGCGACACAAGATACAAAAAAAAATAAATAGCCAAAATTTGTTTACCCGAAAAAGCGCGCCAAATTTGTTGTTACCTATTTTTTGATAAAATGCGTAATTTTTGTTCTAATTGTTATGAATAACATTAACAATAAAAAAATTAAATTTTCGAAAAAATAAGGCAAGGTACCAAAAAAATAATGAACAAAAGTTTGCGTTAAAAAAAGATTAACAAATTTGTTAGCGAGCACTTTTTGATAGGATGCGTGGTTTTTTTCGTTCAGGATTAAACTATTTTGCCGAAAATTTGTCGTTTGGCGGAATTAAGCTGTTTTTAGATTGAAATTAAAATATGTTTCAGTTGAAATTTTAAATATTATATTTTATTTAAGAATTCATCTTTTTTATGAAACTTTAACTACTTAGTAGGAAGTGAAACTAGTTTGTTGGAAATTAATCTTCTTGGTTTATGATTCATAATTTTAGTTAGAAAATTCTCATTTTTTAAATTTAACGATTTTGTTAAAATCACTGCTGGTGACAATTAATTTTTACATTCTTATCAGAGAAGGTATTAGATTTGTGTAAAATTCGACCCCACCCCCTGTTTTTGTAAAATGTCCACGTTTTGAGGCCTCTTAAACCCAAAAAACAGGTTTTTGCGAATGTGTCGTGTATACGTGTGTAGATTTTTAGTCTGTTAGCATGATAACTTTTGAAAGAATTGACATATTGCATTGGGCTTTGGTACACTCTTCAAGTGTTCTAAAATGAAGGTCGAGTTTGTT
>JAUELO010000023.1:4913054-4933850 GCA_032357855.1 Amphibolips quercusostensackenii
AGTGGGTTACAACGGAACACTGAGATGACTCTTAATTATTTGAATCACTGCGGATTGCAAGTAGATTACTCCGAATTAATTTCATTTCTCCGCATTGATGGGAACACTTCGAAGTACTTGAATTATCTAGGATTACAAACTCATTACACCGAAACACTAGGATTACTTTGATTTACTTATATTTGCCTGGATTACAAGTGGATTATTCAGAATTACTCCGTCTTACCAGGGTATTACTTCAGAATACTGGGATTACTTCGAAATACTGGGATTGATTCGATATACTGGGATTACTTCGATATACTGGGATTACTTACCTTGAATTAAACGTGGATTGCACCGAATTATTTAGATGACAAGTGGATTACGCCTGGAAAGTCCGGTTTATAGGTAGATTACTTTGGAATATTGAGATTACTTCAAACTACTTGAATTACTTTAGATTACAAGTGGATTACGCCGAACTGCTCAGACTTACAATTAAATTACTTCAGAATACTAGGATTACCCAGAATTACTTTTATAACGCCGGGTTACTGAAAATACTTCGAATAACATTAATCAACCAGGATCACAAGTGGATTACACCGAATGATTTCTGCTTACCAGCGGTTTACTTGGGAATACTGAGACTACTGTAAACTACTTAAATTACTCCAGATTACAGGTGGATTATAGCAAATTACTCCGGCTTGGCAGGAGACTACTTTTGAATACCGAGACTTTTCTGAATTACTTCTATTGTTCCGGATTACTAGTATAACTTAGAATCACTTGAATTACTTAGAATCACAAGTGAGTTACACCGAATTATTTCGGATCACAAGTGGATTACGCGGAATTAATCCGCTTTGCAAGTAGATTACTTCGGAATACTGGGATTACTAGGAAACACTTGAATCATGACGGATTACTGGGACTACTTCAAATTACTTAAATTACCCAGGATCACAATTGGATTAAGCAAAATTAATTTGTCTTTCAATTGATTTACTTTGAAATACTGGGATTACTCCGAACTCCTTTATTAACCACGGATTATTGGCATTACTTCGAATTGCTTAACTTACACAGGATTACAAGTGAATTACGCCGATTAGTCCGCTTTATAAGTAGATTTCTTTGAAATATTGGGATTACTCCGGACTACTTGCATTACGACGGATTACTGGGATTATTTTGAATTACTTGAATTACCCACGGCCACAAGTGGATGACGCCGAATTAATCTCGCTTACAAGTGGATTACTCTCGAATACTGGGATTACTCCAAAACACTTGAATTACTCCGAAGAACAAGTAGATTATTCCCAATCACTCCTGCTTATCAAGGGATTATTTCAGAATACTAGGATTACTCCGAATTACTTTCATTACTCCCGATTACTGGAATAGCCTCGAATTACTTGAATCAACCAAGATTAGAAGTGGAGTACGCCGAATTATTCTGCCTTACAAGTGGATTACTTTGGAATATTAAGATTACTCCGAACTACTTGAATTACGACGGATTACCGGGACTACTGTAAATTACTTGAATTACCCAGGATTACAAGTGGATTATGCTGAATCAATCCGCCTTACAAGTGGATTGCTTTGAAATACTGAAATTACTCCGAACTACTCGAATTATGACGGATTACTGGGATTACTTGGAATTACTTGAATTATCCCGCATTACAAGTGGATTACGCCGCATTACTGGGATATCCATTTCGCCTAACCAAGTGGTCCACTGGATTACTAGAGTTGATTACCCTTCGGAAAAATCGTATCCCAAGAGAGTCATTTGAGTCCAAAGAAGCTTTTTCTCCAACTGATCAGATTCCGCAGGAAACTTGAAGAGTGCTTTCCAAAAGGGAATTCTCTTGTTCAGTGATCCTAGCTAATATCTTTGTCCAGTAGAGAGCCAATACGCAAGGTAGTCCCCTACTACTTTAGCTTTGGGGTGCCTCTCTTTCGAAGTTATCGATCGAAATATACGCTCATTGCTTCGAGGGAATGGGGTACGTGCTCTGGTACCGCAATGCTCCCAAGAAACGCCGGAAGTATCCGTTTCCTTCATTCCCTTTCACCCTTTCACCCCTTCTTCTTCTTCAGACTACCAAAACTCCTCAAGAGCACTCTTTCTCTTACTTTTAGAATCCGGATCGGATCGGCTTGTGATAGAGACCCACAAAAACAAAATTGACTTTTGCAGACCTAGGAATCCTAAAGGTCGAATTTGTATTCGATGGGCATGCTCTTACGGCAAATGGAAACTCAGAAACGGGGATAACTGAAGATTTGTTGACTGAGATTAAAAGGAGCTTAGGTTGCCTTGCTTGCTTTATTACCTCCCTTTATGAAAGATGCAGATTTTACCATCTTTCTCCTCTTTTAAAGAGTTTCTTTTTTCCCCTCTGTTTTCAAGAAACTTACCCTTTCCCTACACGACTTTACCCCGTAAGATAGCCAAATTTACCATGTACCGTACACGACTCAACTCCGTGCGCTACCCGACTTTACCCCGAACTCTAGGCGACTTTACAACTTACCCTACCCGACTTTACTTAGTAATCTAGCTGACTTTACCACGTACCCTACTCTGCTTTACCCTATACCTAAGTCGACTTTAGACCTTACCCCACCCGAATTTGCCAAGTAATCTAGCCGACTTTACCACGTACCCTACTCAACTGACCCCGTATCCCACAACACTTTACCCTGTACCTAAGTCGACTTTAGACTTTACCCCACCCGAATTTTCCCAGTGATCTAGCCGACTTTACCACGTACCCTACTCAAATGACCCCGTATCCCACAACACTTTACCCCGTACCTAAGTCGACTTTATACCTCACCCTACCTGAATTTATCAGGTACTCTACTCAACTTCGCTTGTACCTAAGTCGACTTTACACCTTACCCTACCTGACTATACCCCTACCCAACTTTACCCATACTAAACTTTACCCCACCCAACTTTACCCATACCAAACTTTACCTCTGTCAAACTTTTCCCTTCTCAACTTTACCCGTACCAAACTTCACTCCTGACCAACTTTACCCCTACCCAACTTTGCTTCTGTCCAACTTTACCTTTACACAACTTCACCTTTGCCTAACTTCACCCTTACCCAACTTTACCCTTTTTCATATGGATGGGGAGATGAGAAGAAGAGACTTACTCAATGTCTTGATAGGCTGCAATACTTTTTTTGTAGGCGCATAGTGTCTACTTTGACTACTTTTTTGCATAAATTTAAGCTGAATTGGTAAAACCTTATATTAAAATGCAACTATTTTTGGTTAAGATATAATTTTTTTTTGTAAAAAAATAATTTTTCCATTGTTTAAAAGTTATTTTTTTTTTAAATTGAAAAGTCTGATATTATATTTCAAATTCAAGATTCGTCTGTTTTAATTTGAAATTACACCATTTAGTTGAAAATGTAATTACTTTGTTTAAATTCTAACTATACAGTTAACATTAAAAATTGTTCAGTTGAAAATTCTTTTATTAGGTTTTAAATTTAATTATCATTCTGTTAAAAAACACTACTATTTTCTTAAAAGTCATTCTTTTAGTTAAAAAATTAATTGCTTGGTTAAAGTTAAAATACTTCATTAAAAATTAATTTTTTTTTTTAAAGATTTATCTCTTTGGCTGAAAATTTAGCTATTCCACTTTCAGAAGATTATTTTCCTTTGTAAAAAAATCGTATTTTAGATCAAATGTTGAAATTTTTTGTGAAAATTAATTTTTCTACTAAAAGTGTAACTATTTTCTTTTTGGTTGAAAATTCTAATTGTTTTAATACAAAATTAACCTTTTTGGTTAAAAATAAAACTGGTTTAAAAATGTAGCTGTTTTCCTTGAAGTTTCATATATTTTATTAAAAAATTTTCACTTTTGTTGATACAGCTGTTTTTTATTTCAAATTAAAATCGTTTTTGATTAAAATATCATCTATTACATGTTTTGTTAAAAGTTCATATTTTTTGGTTGAAAAAGCAACTACTAAGTTTAAAGTTAATCTACGTCTTAAAAAATTAATTTTTTTTTAAATGGCTGTAAATTCAGCATTTTAGTTAAAAATTCGTATTTTCGGGTTAAAAATTCAAATGTTTTGTGTAAAATTCCTTTTCTTAGCTTGAAAATTATACAATTTGGTAAAGAATTATTATTAAATTAAGCTACTTGGTTCAAATAACTTTTTTTGGTTAAAAATTCTTATATTTGCTTAAAATTTTAACTATTTAAATAAATATTCCACTACTTCTATGAAAACTAAACTATTTGGTAGGAAATTAACTTTTTTGATAAAAAATCATATTTTCGCGTTATAAGTTGTTTGGAATTTATTTTTCTTGGTTGTAAATTAATCTTTTTGGTTAAAAATTTAACTATTTAATTAAAAATTACGCTTATTTGTTCAAATTAAACTTTTTAGTTAAAAATTTAATTAGTTTATTAAAAATGATTTTTTCTGTTAAAAATTAATTTTTTTTTTGTCAATTTGCCTATTCAATTTCGGAAGTTGAAAATTCATCTCTTTGGTTCAGAATTAAACTATTTGGATCTTGGTTCAAAAGTCGTATTTTTTGCTTAAATTCAACTAGTTGGAAATTTGACTTTTAAGATTAAAAATTTATCTTTTATGGAAGAAAAGTAATTTTCCTAAGGCCAAAAATCATTATTTTTTAAATTTAACTCTCTTTGAAAAAATTCGTCATTTTGAGTAAGAAATTGACCTATTTTGTTTAAAAGTTTAACTCTCCCTAGTTGTTAAAAATTTGAATCTTTTGTAGAAAATTCCTTTTCTTGGTTTGAAAACTGAACAATGTGGTGAAGAATTAAGCTATTTGTTTCAAATGACCTTTTTTGTTTAAGAATCTAATATTTGCTTGAAATTTTTACTATTTAGATGAAAAGTCGACTTTTTATTATAAAAACCGAACTACTTAGTAGAAAATTATCTTTTTTAATTAAAAAATTATGTTTTCGCTTTGAAAATTTTACTATTTTATAGATGATTTGCCATTTAAGATTAAGCATTTAACAATTTTGTTGAAAATTCACGTATTTTTTCAAAAAACCGTCTCTTGGATTGGAAATTTTATTATTTTGTTAAAAATTGCTCTCTTTCAGTTTAAATTCAACTACTTGGTTCAAAGTTAAACTGCATTGTTTAGCCTTTTTTCTTAGAAAATTGATTTTTTTAACTTAATATTTTACGCTTCTTATTATGATAGAAAAAATCTTCTTTAGTTCGAAATTCAACTATCTGGTTTTAAATTCATCTTTCCTAATTAAAGATTCAACTTTTTGCGATCAAAATTCAACTGCTTCAGAGATAGTTCGTGCTTCTTTATTTAAAATTTAACACTTTCTTTTGTAAATTAAGGTATTTAGTTGAAAATTTGTCCTTTTTGTGAAACATTAATCTTTTTGGTAAAACATTAACCTTTTGGTTAAGAGCTATTCTTGATGTTAAAAAATTAACCTATTTTGTTAAAATTTCCTGTTCTTTGTTTTAAATTTAACTGCATTGGTGAAATTTCAACTACTACGTTAAAAATGATTTTTTTTTGTTTCAAATTAATTATTTTATCCGATTATAAAATTATTCTTGTTTGCTGAAAATTCGTAGTTTCAGATAAAAATTAAATTATTTAGATTTTGGTTAAAAATTCACATTTTTTAGTTGAATTTTTTGGATTGGAAATTCGATTTTTTCTTAAACATTGATTTTTTTAACTGAAAATTTGCAAATTTCTACTTTGTGTAAAAAAATATCTTTTTCAATTAAAAATTAAATTATTTCGTTTTATGTTCATTTTTATTGATTGAAAAATAATATTTTTTGTTTAAAAATTTAACTTTTTTGGTTAAATTCTAATCCTTTTTGTTTGGAAATTTTACCACTTGGTTGAAAATATAACATTTTTGTTACAAATTTGTCTTTTTATATTAAAAATTTATTTTTTATAGTAAAAAAGTTATGTTTATTAGTTAAAAATGAACTTTTTAGTTAAAAATTCAACTATCTGGTCTCAAATTCATATTTTTTACTTGAAGATTTAACTTTTTGTGATCAAATTTCAACTGCTTTAGAGATAGTTCGCGTTGCTTTATTCAAAATTCAACACTTTTTTGGTAAATTTAGGTATTTAGTTAAAAATTTGTCTTTTTGGTAAAACATTTTCCTTTTTGGAAACAGCTATTCTTGTTGTTGAAAAATTGACGTATTTTGTCAAAAACTCCTGTTTTTTTGTTTAAATTTAACTGCATGGTTGAAATTTGAACTACTACGTTAAAAATAATTTTTTTTTTTTTTAAAATAAATTTTTTTATCTGATTAGAAAATTGCTCTTGTTTGTCGAAAATTCTTACTTTCAGTTACAATTTAAATTATTTTAATTTTGATTAAAAATTGACATTTTTTAGTTGAATTTTTCGGAATGGAAATTAGATTTTCTTTTGAACATTAATTTTTTAAACTGAAAATTTGCAAATTTTGTATTTTGTGTAAAAAAAATATCTTTTTAAATTTAAAATTAAACTATTTGGTTTTAGGTTTATTTTGATCAATTGAAAAATAATATTTCCTGTTCAAAAATTCAACTTTTTTGGTTGAATTTTAATTCTTTTTGTTTGAAAACCTTACCACTTGCTTAAAAATATAACGTGTAGTTAAAAATTCGTCTTTTTTATTAAAAATTTACCTTTTATAGTGAAAAAGTCATGTTTCTTTGTTAAAAATAAACTTATTGGTTGAAAATTCAACTGTTCAAGAAAAAAAACTAATCTTTTTGTCCTATAAAATTAACTATTTGGTTAAAAAATTAACTATATCTTAATAAAAAAACATTTTTTTAGGAAAGTATAACATTTTTTCAAGTGATTTTTCTTGTAACAACTGATTAAAAAATGTATGGAATGTAACAAAAAAATACCATTACATACAAGCAGCTAATTTTGTTTTGTATTTTCTGGTACGTAGGGAAGCAAAAAATAAAAGGAACTACAAATTTCTAGCATCTAAAAAATTTGCCCTGAAAAACTTTTCATTTTACGTAGATTATTGGAAAAAATTACAAAAATCTTTAAAAAGTATATTACAAGATTTCAGTAAAATAAAAATATAAAGAAATTCTACTAAGAATTATGTTGTAAGTTCCTGTAGTTTTTAACCGTTTAGATTTACGAAAAAATTTTTTATACAAGTCAGTTTCTTAAAATTAATTTCTTTCAATGAAAATTCAACTATTACATTTTTAATTGAGAATTTGTCTTTTTAGAATGAAAATTTAATTGATTTGTTAAAAAATTTAACTATTCTGTTACAATTAAATGTTTATTTATTTGGTTGAAAATTTACTTTTTTATGAGAAAATTGATGTCATTGGTGAAAAATTCAACTCCCTTGTTATGAATTCATCTTTTCCGATAAAGCATTAATTTCGTAACAGAAGCTGAAACTGCAGGTATTTAATTTTTGGTTAAAAACCGATCGTTTATAGTTGGAAATTTATCTATTTCATTATAAATGAACGTGTTTGGTTAAAAATTTATATCATTGGTTGAAAATTCAATTACTTTGTACAAAATAGATTTTTTTCAAATTAATTTTCACAACTGACAATTCTATTATTTTTCTATTGGTTAAAAACTGATCGATTTATGAAACACAGATTTCAGCAAAGTTTTAGTTTGAACTGGTTTAATATGATAAAAATCTTATTTGAGGCCTAAATATAAGTATTTATGATGTTAGATTCAGCAGACATCTCTGCTATAGAAACTTTAATGAGTACAGAATCTACTATATCAAATCATTTTTTATTATGTGAAATTAAACAAAGACGCGAGAAAATAAAGTTTTAAAAAATTCACTGTGAACTGTATTTCAACCAATAACTTTATTACATGTGAGGTGCTCTAACAAATCGAGCTATGTCAGCTTATCAGTGAAAATTTCAAAACTTGTATTTTCTTCATTTTGATCAAAATTTGCATAATTTTTAAAATGTTGCTCGAGATTTGTAAATAATTCAGTTTTTGAAATAGAATTTTCAGCAAAGTTTCAGTTCGAACTGGTTTAATATGATAGAAATCTTATTAGAGGTCTAAATACCAGTATTCATGATGTTAGATTCAGCAGAGATCTCTGCTATAAAATAGTTGATAAGTACAGAATCTTCATCAAATCAATTTTTATTACGTAAAATGAATTAAAAAACGCGATAAAATTAGGTTTTAAAAAAATTCACTGCGAACTAGATTTCAATTAATAACCTCATTACATGTGAGGTGCTCTAACCTATTGAGCTATCGCAATTCATCCGTGAAAATTTCCGAACTTGGATTTTCTTAATTCTGATCAATTTCGTATAATCTTGAAGATGCGGCTCGAGGTTAGTAATCAATTCAGTTTTTGAAACAAAATTTTAAGCAAAGTTTCAGTTTAAACTGGTTTAATATGATAGATATCTTATTAGAGGCCTAAATACTAGTATTTATGATGTCAGATTAAGCAGAGATTTCTGCTATAGAATCGTCGATAAGTACAGAATCTACTATATCAAATTAACTTTTATTATATAAAATTAATTAAAAAAGCAGAAAAATAATGTTCTAAACAATTCACTGCGAACTGGATTTCAACCAATAACCTAATTACATGTGAGGTGCTTTAACTAATTAATCTATCGCAGTTTATGAGTGAGAATTTCAGAACTTATGTTTTCTTGATTTTGGTCGAAATTTGTATAATTTTAAAGATGTTGCTCGAGGTTAGTAATAAATTTAGTTTTCGAAACAGAACTTTCAGCAAAGTTTGGTTGAAACTGGTTTAATATGATAGAAATTTTATTAGAGGCCTAAATACCAGTATTAATAATGTTAGATTTAGCAGAAATCTTTGCTATAGAATTATTGATAAGTACAGAATCTACTATATGTAATTAATTTTTATTATGTTAAATTAAATAAAAACGCGAGAGAATTAGGTTCAAAAAATTCACTGCCAACTAGATTTCAATTGATAACCTCATTACATGTGAGGTGCTCTAACCAATTGAGCTATCGCAATTCATCGGTAAAAATTTCCGAACTTGGATTTTCTTAATTCCGATCGAAATTCGTATAATCTTGAAGATGCGGCTCGAGGTTAGAAATCAATTTAGTTTTTAAAACAAAATTTTAAGCAAAGTGTTACTTCAAAATGGTTTAATAAGATAGAAATCTTATTAGAGGACTAAATATCAGTATTTATGATGTTAGATCTAGCAGAGGTCTCTGTTACATAAGCATCGATAAGTAGAGAACTTACTGTGTCAAATTCTTTTTATATGACGTAAAATTAATTAAAAACGCAGAAGAATTAAGTTCTAAACAATTCACTCCGAACTGGATTTCAACCAATAATCTCATTAGATGTGAAGTGTTCAAACCATTTAAGCTATCGCAGTTCAATAGTGCAAATTTCAAAACTTGTATTTCCTTTATTTCGATCGAAATTTACATATTTTTAAAGATGTGGTTTAGGTCTAGTGATAACTTAAGTTTTTTTAAACAAATTTTTTTAGAAAATTTTGGTTGGATCTAGTTCAATATGATAAAAATCTTATTAGAGGCCTAAATAACAGTATTTATGATGTTAGATTCAGCAGAGATCTCTGTTACGGAATGGTTGATTAGTAGGAAATCCACTCAGTAAAATTTATTTTTATTACGTAAAATTAATTGAAAACGCAAGAAAATACAGTTCTAAGCAATTCACTGCGAACTGGATTTTAACCAATAATCTCATTAGATGTGAAGTGCTCTAACCAGTTAAGCTATCGCAGTTCATCAGTGAAAATTTCAGAACTTGTATTTCGTTCATTTCGATCAAAATTTGTATTATTTTCAAGATGTTGCTTAAGCCCAGGAATAACGTTAGTTTTCGAAACGGGAGTTTTTAACATAGTTTCGGTTAGGTCTGGTTCAATATGATAGAAATCTTATTAGAGGCCTAAATACCAGTATTTATAATGTTAGATTCAGCAGAGATCTCTGTTACAGAATGGTTGATAAGTAGAGAATTCACTGTGAAAAATCCATTTTCATTACGTAAAATTAATTAAAAACGCAAGAAAATGAAGTTCTAACCAATTCACTAAGAACTGAATTTCAACCAATAATCTCATTAGATGTGGGGTGCTCTAACCAATTGTGCTATCGCAGTTCATCAGTGAAAATTTGAGAACTTGTATTTCCTTAATTTTGATCGATATTTGTATAATTTTCAAGATGTTGCTTAAGCCCAGAAATTAGTTTAGTTTTCAAAATAGAGTTTTTAACCAAGTTTTGGTTGGATCTCGTTCAATATGATAGAAATCTTATTAGAAGCCTAAATACCAGTATTCATGATGTCAAATTTAGCAGAGACTTCTGTTACAGAATTGTTGATAAGCAGAGAATCTACTGTGTCAAATCCATTTTTATTACGTAAAATTAACTAAAAAACGCAAGAAAATAAGGTTTTAAACAATTCACTCCGAACTTAATTCAAACCAATAACCTCGTCAATACATGTGAGGTGCTCTAACTAATTGAGCTATCGCAGTTCATCCTCACATGTAACAAGGAACTTATTGGTTGAAATTCAGTTCGCAGATAATTATTTATAACTTAATTTTACCGCGTTTTGAAATGATTTCGCGTAATAAAAATTGATTTAATATAGTAGATTCTCTACTTATCAACGATTATATGGCAGAGATCTCTGCTAAATCTAATATCATAAATACTGATATTTAGGCCTCTAATAAGATTTCTATCATATTAAACCAGTACCAACCGAAACTTTATTAAAAACTCTGTTTTAAAAACTAAATTAATAAATGGACTTAGAAAACATCTTAAAAATTATACAAATTTTGATCGAAATTAAGGAAATACAAGTTCTGAAATTTTCACTGACGAACTGCGATAGCTCAATTGGTTCGTGCATCTCAGATGTAATAAGAAGGTTATTGGTTCAACTTTAGTTCTTAGTGGATTGTTTCGAACTTCGTTTTTTACGTTTTTAATTAATTTCGCGTAATAAAAACTGATTTGATATAAAAGACTCTACTTATAAAAAATTCTATAGCAGAGATCTCTGCTGAATCTAACATAATAATTAACGGTATTTAAGCCCCTAATAAGGAAAGTTACTTAAGTTAAAAATGTTATGGAAAGTGACACTTCGTTGTTTCGGGATTATTATATGGGGCTTGGAAAGAGTCCTGAAACAGGAGCACTATACTACTATATATAGAGGTTAAAATAAGGATCTCATTACGGATCAACAGCTGGTTGCTTTCCAGGGTATTAGAAATCCGATATTTATGTGTGCTTTTTCTTAAGTTAAAAGTAGAATAGACTTTTTCTTCTTCTTGTCGTTTTTTAAAACAAGGATATTGTTTCTGCTCCTCTTATTCTTTAAAAAATACTACATTATGCATAAGAGCTAAGGAGAAGCAATGGCTGACTATCCTAATATTTTATGACTCTATTAGGAAAAAAAGTCCAAGTTTTTTCAATTAAAATTTTTTTTTGAACTTCTTAAATCATAGATGTACAAAAGTTTGCGTTTTCAAACAAATCTTAGTCAAACGCAAAGAGCGAAACACGTTATGAGAATGATTTCGTTAAAGCCGAAGGAGCTTTAACAGAAGAGAATTCACGATCACCAAATCACAGATAGATATCATAGGGGGTCATCTATATACTACCTGACGAATTTAAGGCTATTTTTGAACCTAAGTAATTTGTATAGATTTCAAGGGATTCTAATTTGCAGAAAGTTTTCAGAGATTCATACCAAATTCAAAGATTTTTAATGTATTTTACTTAATTTCCGAGATTTTAAGGGATTTTAGGGAATTTCAAAGAATTTATAGAGATCCTTTAAACGTAAATGTACGAGGGGTATAACACTCTGATTTTTCGTGTACTAGGAGTATATTTCCTAAAGAATATTCGGAAATATTGAGAATGTTTCAGAATATTTATAAATATAAAGAATATGGGAATATGTAGAAATATGAAAGAATATGTAGGAATGTGAGAGGATATGTAGAAATATAAAAGAACATGTACGAATATGAAGGAATATGAAGGAATTTGTAGGAATATAAGGGAATATTTGGGAATATGTGACATTATATCATCGTTAACAATATTCTCTCAAAATAATTATAAAAAATTAAAGTTTTTAAAAACAATTTTTACTTTTTATTTAAATTCCTATGAATGTCAGGTAAAAGCTAATTAATCGTCACAAAAATAATGCTTTCAGCAATTTATTATTATTTGCAATAATATTGGCTTTAAATAATGCTAGAATTCAATATTTTTTCATGAAATTTTCAATTTTTTTTCAAATTTTCACTAGACATGAATTAATATTTGATTCTATTTAGCATAAATGATTGCTTAAACAAATTATTATTGTTTATAGCTATCTTCTTTTTAATATTGGACAGTTGCGGTTTTTTCTTAAATTTTTTACTTTTTGACCACTTTTTAATTTAAGTAAAGTGATAATTAATTCAAGTTAAATAAAATAATTTTTGAAACAATTAATTATCATTGTAAATAATATTCTTTTTGCTTGATAGTGAAAAGTTTTGGTTGTTTTTTAAAATGTTCAAATATTCAGCTATTTTTCACTTGGAGTAACTTAATAAATAATCATACTTAGCAAAAATAATTGTTTAGGCAAACTATTATTGTTTAAAACTATCTTTATCTACATTAATGCCGGATAGTTGCGGTTTTTCCTAAAAATTTGAACTTTTTACCAACTTTTTATTTAGTACAGTACTTATAAGAAAGTTAAAAAATATAAATTTATTGAGATTTTAGTAATTTCAGTTATAAGGAAATAATAAATAATGAATAGACATATTCATTTTTTTTTATTTCTTTCTTTTTTGTGAATATATTTTTCTAAAATAAAACAGATATTTGAAAATTTTTTTAAATTTTCTATATGGATCATATTGAATGTAGATTTTCTTGTAAGTGGTTACTGAGAGCCTATTTGTTTAAATTAGTATCATCATTATTTATTATTAAATCCTAACTAAAAAGTAAAAAAAGGCTGAATATTAAAAAAAACCGGCAAATGTCTAGCATTAATCTTACAAAATTTAGCTGAAATAATAACTCATTGAAACAATTATGTTTCATAATTTACATTAATTATTACATCGCTCTTAGTATAAAGTTAATTAAAAATGTGAAATTTAAAAAAATGCAACTAGCTGTAATTAATATAGAAGAACATAGTAACAAACAATAAAAATTTGTTTAAAAAATTGTGTTTGGTATATTTCATTCACTATTATAACAGTCTTGATGAAAATTTGATAACAAGTTTAAAATGAAAAAAATTGCAGATTTCTAGCAATTATGTAAGAAAAGATAGTTATAAACAATAATACATTGTTTGAACAACTATGTTCGTTAACTTGCAGTATTTTTTATTTTAGAAATTTATATAGAAATTCATTATTGCAGAAAAAAATGCAACTACCTAACATTAATAAAGTAGAAGATAGTTATAAACAATATCACTTTGTTTAAGTAATTATTTTTGCTTAATTGAATAAGTTATTAATTTACTGTGAGTAAAAAGAAGACAAATAGTTGAGAATTCCAGGTGAAGCTGCAACTTTCTAGCATTATTCAAATTGAATATTATTAACAATAATAATAAATTGTTAAAAAAATTATTGTTGTTCACTCTAGTTAATTACCTACCTTAATTTAATTGAAAAATTGACATTAAATGAAAATTTTTTGAAAAAAAATGCAATTTTCTAGCATTATTCTCCGAGAATATTATCAAGAATTATAATAAATTATTGAAACCATTTTTTTTTGGATTCAAAATTCATCTCTTTCTTTAAAAATTTCACTTTTTATGTCAGAAATGCAACTGTCTAGTTAACAATTAATCTCTTTCATTATTTTGTTAAAAATCAGTCTTGTTTTAGAAAATTAATTGTTTGTATTAAGAAACTAATTATTTAGTTGAAACTTAATCTATTTTAGTTCAGCGTTGGAGTATTTGTTAAAAATTTAATTTTGTTGGTGAAATCCAACTGCTGCTTATTTTAAATAAATACTTTTTTATGAAATATCAACTATGACACGTTTATTTGTAAATTGATGTTTTTAGGTTCAACCTTTCACTCCTTGTTTAAAAATTGAACAACTTTCTTAAAAGTGATTTTTCTTTAAAGATTCATAATTTTTGTTGAAAATTTGTATTTTTAAATTTAAACTTATATTTAAACTAAAAATTCAACTGTTTTTTTAAATAAAATTCATTTCTTTTTCTATTTAAAAATAATTCTCCTGAATAAAAATTTAATTGCAACATTTTTGATTCGAAATGATCTTCTTAGTATAATTATTTAATATCAATTATTCAGTTAAAAAATTTGTTAGCGAAAAAATAGAGACCAGAAATTATTTAAATAAAATATAGACTAACATCACATCTATTGTTTAAATAATTTAGTTTAAAATGTGTGAGATATTTTAGAAAATTCGGCTTTTTATTGGAAAATTAATCTTTATGGTTGAAAATTTAACTTTTGGTTAAACATTCAGTTATTTTGTAGAAAATTCGTCTGCTCTGGTAGAAAATTAATTTTCTTGGTTCGAAATTCAACTATTTGGATAAAATTTAATCCACTTTGTAAAAAATTAATTTTTTTAAAAAAAGCTTTTATTTATTAAATATAAGCAAAATTATTCTATAATAATTGTTAATTATACACGGTTTAAATTGCGAACCAACAGCGGCTCAGAATATTCTCAAAACATGAAAAAAGTGATTTTTACGAAAGTAGGATTTTTTAACCAAATAGTTGAATTAAAAAAAAAAAAATTCAATATAGGTGAATTTTCAACAAAAAAGTTAATTTTCTACTAAGAAGGATGACTTTTCTACCATAAGAGATATCTTTTTTGATAAAAGATGAATTTTTTACTAAAAGATGAATTTTCAGCCTAAAAGTTAAACTTGCAATTAAAGAGTTAAGTTTTTAAGCTAAAAACTCAGATTTTTAAAAAAATAGTTGACTAATAAACTTGAAAAGGTGAATTTTCAGCTAAAAATATAATTTTTCAGTTTGCGAAATTAATTTCTGATAAAAAAAAACTAATTTTCATATAAGATGAATTCAACAAGAAAGGCGAATTTTCAAGAAAATAGTTGAATCTTTATACTAAAAGATAAGTTTACAAAAAGTGGATTTTGTACCCCGAAGGACTAATTTCCAACAAGATGCATGAATTTTTTATCCAATAGTTTAATTTTCAACTGATGAAAAAAAAATGTTCAACCAAAAATAAACTACTTAAATTTTCTACCATGAAGATTAATTTTCTATCAAGTATATTAAGGTTCTACCTAAAAAAACGAATTTTTAAGATAATACATGAATTGTCAAAAAAAATTGTTGAATTTTAAAGTCAACAAAATTTAGTGATCAACAAAACAGTTGAATTTTGAACTGGAAAATATGATTTTTTCAACCAGATAATTGAATTATCTACCAAACAAATAGTTTTATTTTTCAAAAGCCTGTCTTCCACAAAAATAAAGGAATTTCGTAAAAAGTAATTAAACTTTAAAACGAAAGGAGTCGAAGTTTCTACAAAATAGTTGAATTTTTAACTTTTAAAGGAATACTTTTTCGCTAAGAACAATATAATTAAATTTTTAAATAAAAAAATTTGAAGTTTCAACAAAAAAAGAAACAAATTTGCAAAAAAATAGTTCAATTTTCAAGCAAAAAGATAAATTTTCCATCTGGAATATTAAAGCTTTTATCTAAAAGTACCATTTTTCAACAAAAAAGTTAGTTATTTACGAAATGGTAAAAATAAATGGAATAGCTAAATTTTAAGTGGAAAAGATTAACTTTCAACAAACGAATAAAAATATTTGGTGACAAAATAGTTACATTTTCAACCAAACAGATAGATTTTCAACTATAATTATTAATCTTTAACCAAAAAATTAAATTTAAAAAATGGAATTCATCTTTTAGGCAAGTAGTTGAATTGTCAACCGGAAAATATAAATGTTGAAGAAAAAAGTTAACTTAATACCAGATAGAATTTTAACTGAATGATGGATTTTGATCAAAAACAAGAATTTTTGGACAAATAACTTTAAACTAAAAGTAGTTAATTTTCAAACAAAAAAATGAGTTCTTAGAAAAACATATAATAATTGATATTTAAACCAAAAAATATTTTTTAATTTGGAATAAAAAACAGTTGCATTTAAGCAAAAAAGACAAATTTAATAAAAAAAAGTTGAATCCTTAACTAAAATAGATTAATTTTCAACCGAACATTTCAAAACAATTGTACACTAAAAAGCATCGATTTTTAATTAAAAATAACAATTTTCAAGAAAATAAGAAAGTTTCATATAAGGTCAAAAAACTGATTTGCAACTGAAAGCAAACGAATTTTTAACAAAATAGTTCAACTTTCAACCTAAGAGATAAACTGTTATTTAAAATCGTGAATCTTAAAGAAAATAGATTTAAACAAAAGATTTTGACCAAATAAAAATTTTTACCAAAAAACATGATTTTTTCAACCAAGAAGATTAATTTTTCACCAAAACAGACAAATCTACACAATATAGGTAAATTTTCAACAGCCAGACGATTCCGAATTCCCAGACATTTCACAGTTTTTCCCGGTCAAGTTTTTCAATTTTCCCGGTGAATTTAAAGTGAAATATTCATATTTGTCGAAAAACTCAAACATTTAATTTAATTTATGACGTTCATTCTATACATCCTATAAAACAATAGAGCGAAAAATTTCTAAGTAACTGAATTTTGAAACAAATACTTGAACTTTTCAGTAAAAAATATAGATTTTCACCAAAAAAAGGAAAGTCAAACTTTCAGTTCGTAAAATTAGTTTATATAGTTAAATTTTGAGCCAAAAAGGTAAATTTTTAACTGAAATCATAAATATAGAATTTTCAACCTCAAAGATGAATTTTCAAACAACAAGATTAATTTTCTACCCAAAAATACAATGTAAAAAAAAACATAAATTTTTAACAAAATGAATGATTTTTCAATAAAAAAAGACAAATTTTTGAACAAAGAAATAAATTTTCAAACCAACAAAAATTACTTTTTACTAAAAAAAAATATAAACAAATTTTGAACAAAATATTTATTACAATTTTCAGATAAAACGCTTTTTCATCTCAATAAAAAACCATTTTTTGATCAAATAGCTCATTTTTCAACCCAAGAAATAAACTTTTAATTTAAATGATAAATCTCCAAGAAAAATTACCAAAAGATTTAAGCTTTTAAAAATGTTATTTGACTTCCAACCTAAAAGAAGAATTTCCAACTAAAATTATATAGATAACTAGCAAACTTGAATTTTCAACCGATAAGAAGAACTTTCAAGACAAAAAGAATAGCTTTCGAAGAAGAAGATAATTTTCAATATTCAAACAGAATAAGTAAAATTTTTAGTTAAAAAGATTACATTCAACGACAACAAAAAATTAACTTGAAAAAATAGTAAACTTTAAAAAAAAGATCAAATTTTTAAAAAAAATTGTGATTCTTGGACTAGAATAGTTGAATTTTAAACCAGGAAGATTAATTTATAACCAAGATGATGAATATTCAAATAAAATGATTTAATTTTTAAACAAAAAAATTAATTTTAAACTACAACGATTGATTTCTACCAAAAAGATGAATTTTCAACTAAAAATAATTATGAATAATCAAAAAATTGAAATGATTTTTAACAAAAGAGTTTAACTTTTTTCTAAGTAATTTTATTTTGAACCTAACAGATAAATTTTACACCAGAATGATAAATATTTAACTAGAATACTTTAATTTTTAACCAAGAAGAATAATTTTGAGAAAAAAAGATTAATCTGCAAAGAAGATAATATTTTAACTGAAAAAGTTCGATTCCAACTGAAAATGGAACAGTTGAATTGTCAGTTAAAGAAATTAATTTTTGACCAAACTGGTAAATTTTCAACGAAAATGATAAACTTTCAACTGGGATAGTTGAAATTTTTATTAAAAAAAAATGAATTTTAAAACGAAAAGATCAATTTTTCTAGAAGAAAGTCGAATTTTTCACAAATCACATAAATTTCCTAACGAACACTTGAATTAAAAAAAAATTCGAAATAGGAAAAAGAGGAAGAAAATAAATTTTCAACCAAAAATAAAATAGTCTAATTTTCTCTTGAAAATCTAATTCTTTACAAAAACATGTATATTTAGAAAAATAGTTAAATTTAATACTGGAACAGTTGAAGTTTTAGATAGAAAAAATTGATTTAAAAAAAATCATTAGATACATTTTCAACCAGAGGTGAATTTTTATTTTTAAAGATGACTATTCAATAAAAAAATTAATTTTTAATAAATGAGTTCAACTTTAAACCAATTACTTGCATTTTTAAATAGGCTAATAAATCCGTAACCTAATAAACACACATATGCCCTACGACTGTAGATAAAGTAGAAGTCACTTTTTTAAATGGACCAAAATTATTCAAATAATAAAAACCTTGAATTTTACTGCAATTAGAATATTTATCTCACCCATATTATCAATCTTCGAGCACTTATAAAACTCACAAAAATTAAATGCGTACTGAACTTTCGACGCGAATATATGTACAGTAATAAATTGAAGGTAAATTTACATTAAATTGAATATCCTAAGCTTTAAAAATAATCAAATAAGATATTTATAATATAACATTTGAATAAAATATGTTAAACAAATATCTGACGATATAGTAAGAAACTGAAATATTATTTGGGGCACCATCATTTTTTCAGCCCTGCACTGGTCGTTTCCCACAAGCGGTGAGAATTCCGCTGATTAGAATATAAGGATTATTTCAAACGATAACCTCAGTGAGCGATATTATGCTTTAGGGAATTGCGTTGTATGTAGTAGTGTTAAGTTCCGTTATAGAATTAGATTTTTGTGCGTAAGATATGAGTAAAAAATACGTTTCTGGTGTGTTAACTGTGTGACCTTGTGATGTAAACAAAGGACAACAAATCTGGTGTTCTGCATCGCAGTACGACTTTTATATTTGCATCAGAACCCATCATATTTTTCCAGACTGTTTCAAAAATTATATTCACTGCCTCTTCACTTTTTCCCAGACTGCCTTAGACATTTTATAGTCTCCAAATTGTTTTTGCGTTATCAAAATTTTCTAGACGGTCCAGGCCTTTATGTAGTTCTTTCTTGTTCTTAGTATTAAAATATCTTATAAATATTCAAAGATACTTTTTATAGGACCAATTTTTTCCGTGTATAAACAGCCATTAGAGTTTTCTCTAACTGCATCCTAGAATCTATTGATTTTTTTTATAAAGCGAATAATCAAACGCAAATCCAGAATCCAAAGGATTTTTGATTTCGGTGCAAAACGAACTGATTCTCCCAGTGAACCATGCCAGCTCTATCATAATCCGCCTTGATTGAGTTTACGAACAAGCAATGTTTGCATCTATGTGTATGGTTTTCCATTCTATTTATTTAGCATCAACGCTCTCATGCAAGATGATTGGATTTACCTATGTTTGCACAAGAGATCAGCCGATTCGAGAATTAAGTGCGGTCATTAGCGCTGTTTTCAATGGGCTTTTGGAACTTTCTCTCTACTTGTTCTAGCGCTAATGCTTATTATTTTTTTTTAACTCGTTCTCTGATAAATCCAGTTTTTTATCATAGCTACGAACTAAGTCAAGTGACTTATGAGATAAGGATGTTATAAGTTATTTAATGCGGTGTTTGAAATTTTTCGCGATGAAGCTGTAGACATAAAATTAGGAGCATGGTGTAGTTAAGAGTTCGTATTTCAGAATGTTATCCTTACTAATCGGTGGTGGAGATTCAAAAAATGAGGATCAAAATTACATTTAGAACGCAATTATGCACCGATTTTAGATTTTTTATTGTCTGAAAAATTCACAATTAAATTTTTCACAGAATGGTAAGAGTAGATTTTTGTATCTTTTTCTTTATTTGATTTATATGTTAATGCAAACAGCGAAAGAATGTCAATTTTTTTAATTTCATTTTCACCTTTTTGACAAAATTTTTTTTATACTTCTCGTCCCTTGGGTTTGATGCACAAGGGTATTAAAAAGATTAAAATTATTAACTCGCATAGTTAATTGTTATGAACGAATTGTATTAAAAAATAATCGACATTAGGGGTTGGTCGTCTTTGAAGTATATTCCTGCTCTGAAATTGCTTGCTTTCATCGTTAGGATGATACGTGTCTATTGCAAGGTACACGGCGTAAAATGAGCTCAAAAAAAGGGAAATAGGGTAATATTTTCACGAAAAGGAAGTAAAAGGTGATATGCTCCATACTAAATGGTTGATTTAATTGGTACTGATAAGGAGGATATACGTCGGGAATTGAGAATGTCGATTTATTAAGGGGAAGAAAGAAGGGGAACGTACTTGCGAGAGAGAGACAGAGATACGGAAAGGAGAACTTTCGTATGGTGGTGAACGAGGGAACTAGCTCTTGAGCTAGAAAGAGAGGAAAGAAAATACGAATACGGAAAGGAGAACTTTCTTTTGGTAGAGAGAGAGCAAGGTAACCCTTAAGCTAGAAAGAGAGTTCGGCGCTGGTAGTACTCGGCAATTTTCTGTGATGCGCGTCGCAGTTGCGCGGAAGTTTTCTTAGTTT
>JAUELO010000023.1:4956977-4967373 GCA_032357855.1 Amphibolips quercusostensackenii
AAAATTTCAACCAAATTCAAGACATTAGATGAATTCAAAGAAAATTTAAAAAATCTGAATTGAAGACATTGAAATAAATCCATTTTTGTTGGAATAATTTTAATTTGTTTCAGTTGCACCATAAATGTGATAAAGGCAGATTTTTTAAAATTTCGCCACTTCTCTTCCCAGTAATTTTCTACTTTTTATTCGAATAATTAGAAAAAGGGGTCTTTTCCCCCTATTTCCCAATTGTCCTCTTTTTTAAACAATTCTTTTGTCTTATGCCTTCAAGAAACTAAAAAAAAAATTTTAAATGTGATTATTTTTTTAACAATGCAACTATTTTGTTAAAGAGTCATCTTTTTTGTCAAAAATTTATATATTTTATTAAACTATATTGTTACAAAATATATTTTTCTAAAGATTTATCTCTTAAGTTAAAAATTTTTTTTACTACATTCAAAAAAAATTAATCTTCTCAGTTAAAAAACAATATTTGGTTTGAATTTTGAACTATTTTGTTGAAAATTCATTTTGTTAGGAGATTTAGTATTTTAGTTGAAAATTTATACGTTTTAGTTGAAAATCCAACTATTGTTTTGATAACTCATGTATTTTTTTGAAAATTTATATTTTTTTGGTCAAAACTTAATCTTTCTGGTTGAAAATTCCTCCTTGTTTGTTTAAAATAAAACTAATTGGTTACAAAATAATCTGTCTTGTTTGAGGATTCAATTATTTTATTTAAAATTTGCCTTTCTTGGTTGAATTCAACTGCTTTTTATTTCAAATTAAATTTTTTTGTTTGGTTGTAATATTAACTATTACATGTTTTCTTGAGAATTCATCTTTTTTGGTTACAAAATAAATTACCTGGTTTAAAATTAAACTATTTTTAGAACAATTAACTTTTTCATTAAAAATCTATATTTTTGGTAAAAAATTTAACTATTTGGTTAAAATGTGAAATATTTGATAGACAATTGAACTTTTAGTTTAAAAATAATATCTTTTGGGTTGAAAATTTAACTAGCTAAACGATGATTCACCTTATTGATTCAAAATTCAACAATTTCATTACAACTTTATGTATTTTGTTAAAAAATTGCCTTTTTGTAGAACATTAACCTTATTGTTAGAAAATTCATCTTTTTGTTAGGAAATTAAAATATTTGGTTGAAAATTTACTTCGTTTTGGTAGAAAATTCAAGAACTTGTTTGAAAGTTGAACTAGTTTGTTAAAAATTTAGGTTGTTTTATATTCATGTCTTTAATTGCGAATGTTACTTTTTTGTTGAAAATTAGTTTTACTTTAAGTTAAAAATTAATTTTTGTATCTAAAAAATAAACTACTTAATTTCTAGGCGAAAAATTATCATTAAGAAGTCAAGAATTTAACTATTTGGTAGAAAATTTACGTATTTTGTTAAAAAATTCATCTTTATGGTTGAAAAATTAATCTTGCTTGTTGAAAATTCATTTTTTCAAATTGAGGCTTCCACTATTTGATCAAATATTTCTGTTTTTTCGTTAAAATCAACTGGTTTAAAGTTCGTTTTCTCCATTATTTTCTTTTTAACTAACAAATTTGGCAATTACATTTGAGCTTCACAAAATGTTGTTTTTTTAGTTAAAAATTAAACTATTCAGTTTAAAATTTATCTTTATTTATTGAAAATAATCTACTTGCTTAAAAATTTAACTATTTTCTTAAAGATTCCTTTTTTCCTCTTTTAATTCATCTGGTTGAATATTCGTCTTTTCGTAAAAAAAAAGTAATAATTTTTATGGTGAACGGTCATTTCTCATAATTAAAAATTAACTATTTTATTAAAAATTTAAATACTTTTCTTAATCTCTGAGTTTTATATTTTCAACCTTTTTTGGATTACTTATAATTAGCAAAAAATAATCGAGGCAGTTTGGAAATTTTTTTGTTTTCGAAAATCTTATTGTCTAAAATGGTCATCTTTTTCACAATCATCCTAAAATTTATTTAACGTTCCATGAATTTAGTTTCAAGTTTTTGTATATCAGCCTCAATCACTTAAATTCTCTTGATCTTTTGAATTCAGCTGCATAAATCATATTGCAAGTAGTCAACCACAGAACCTAGCACTATACTTTTTAATGCGAATACATTTTTTTATTTCCCACTTTATTATGAAATAAACATCGGTAATAAAAATTGGCTCTAGTAAGAGAAATAAAATTTTCTTTCAGGGAGTTATTTTTAATTCAGTTATAAAACGGGAAATTCATTTCCATGATCTTGTTGGCTATAAAATGTCGCGGATATAAAATTTTGTAGCAGCAGTATGAAATCACAGTAAAGTAAGGTTCGCTGATTTTTACGCACAGGACATTCTTAGTAATGCACAATGTAGGAACACTGTGCGTGACTATAAGATCGATACCATATCGAGGACATTAAAGGAACATAAAATCGCTCGGCTTCGATGAAATTACACCCTTTCCACTAATTTACGGTGGATGTGTTGGTGAGTGCTCCACGTTTTTTATGATTAGGAACGATAAATGATACCAGGATTATAACGATTTAACCCATAATTACTGCAGATAACAGTTGTTGAAATTGCATCTGAAAAAACTAAGGACTGTGAACGTGATACCAAGATAAAGCTTTTCAAGCCCTGACTAAATAATTGCTAAATAGAAAAAACGAACTTTTTTAGAGAAATAAATTTTAACTTATTATGTAAATTTGTAAGATAGTAAAATTGTAATATGGTAAGTTTTAAGATTGTGAAATTGTAAGGTAATAAGATGTAAGCTTTGTAATATTCAAAAATTCTAAGCTGCTAAATAGTAAGTTACAAAAATTGTAAAATTATAAGATTTTACGGTGATAAAATTGTAAGATTTGACGATGATGACATTATGAGATGATAACTTTACAAGATAGTAATATTGTAATGTAGTAACAATGTAAGATTGTAAAGTTCTAGAATTTTAAAATTAGAAGCTTGTAAGGTAGTATCGCTGCAGGATTGTAAGGTAGCAAGATGGCAATTTTTTAAGACTGTTGTAAGATTTGAAAATCGTAAGATTATGAGATAATTGGTTTGAAAGATTTCAAAATTCTAAGATTCTAAGTTGGTAAGTTTGTAGGATTGTAAATTATCAGATTTCACAAAAGTGACATTGTAACATAATAAGTTTGTAAGATAGTAACATTGTAAGATGGTAAGTTGTTATAATGGTAACGTTCTAAAATTCTAAAGTTATAAGCTTGTGAAAGGATATTACTGCAAAATTAAAAAATGTCAAGATGTTAAATTTAAAGGATTCTAAGATTGTACGATTCTAAGTTGTCAAGGTTACGAGATTGTTATAACGCAAGATTGTAAGATGATTGGTTTGAAAGAATAAGTAATTCTAAGTTTTTGAATTTGTGATTTTGTAGAATTGAAAAATTGTAAGATTTCGTGACGGTAACATTCTGAGATTTTACGAAAATAACATTGTAAGATGATAAGATGTGAGATAGTTACATTGTGATATGGTGAATTGTTAGGATCGTAGGTTTTTAAGGTTATAAAATTATAAGTTTGTAAGATAGTATCATTGTAGGATTGTAAGATGGCAAAATGGCAAGTTTGAAAGATTCTAAAATCGCACGATTCTAAGTTATTAGGGCTGTTATATTGTAAAATTGCAAGATTATAAGATAGCAGGTTTTTAAAAGTCTAAAATTCTAAGCTCGTCAGTTTGTAGTATTGTAAAATTATAAGATTTCCCAATAGTAACCTTGTAAAAGTTCACAATGATAACATTGTAAGATGATAAGATTGTAAGATATAACATTGTAAGATAGTGAGTTGTTAAGATATAAAGGTCTTAGGAATTGTAAAGTTATCAGCTTGTGAGATAAAATCACTGCAGGATTTTAAGATGGCAAGATGTCAAATTTGTAGGATTCTAAAATTGTACAATTCTAAGTAATTGACGTTGTGAGATTGTCATTTTGTAAGATTATACGATGATTCGTTCAAAAGATCAAAACATTCGAAGTTTCTGAACTTGTGATTTTGTAGAATTGAAAAATTGTATGATTTCGTGATGGTGACATTCTAAGATTTTACGATGATAACATTGTAAGATGATAAGTTTGTGGGATAGTAACATTGTGAGGTGGTGAGTTGTATGATAGTTTGTTTTTAAAGTTCTAAATTATAAGTTTCTAAGGTAGTATGTGTGTAGGATTGTAAGATGGCAAGATGGCAAGTTTGTAAGATTCTAAATTTGCTCGATGCTAAGTTATTGAGGATGTAAGATTGTGAAATTGTAAGATTATAAGATAATAGGTTTGTAAGATTCTCAAATTCTAAGGTTCTAAGCTAATAAGTTTGCAGAATTTTAAAATTATAAAATTCCCCAATGGTAACATTGTCAGAGTTTATGATGATAACATTGTAAGATGTTAAGTTTATGTGATAGTAAAATTGTCAGATAGTAAGTTGTTAAGATATAGAGGTTTTAGTATTGTATAATTACAAGCTTGTCAGATGATATTATTGCAGGATTGTAAGATGGCAAGCTGTCAAGCTGGTAGGATTCTAAAATTGTACGATTCTAAGTAATTAAGGTTGTAAAATTGTAAAATCGTAAGATTATAAGATGATTAGTTTGAAAGATTAAAAAATTTTAAAATTCTAAGTTAGTGGGTTCGTAGAATTAAAAAATTGTAAGATTTCGCGATGGTTACATTCTAAGATTTTACGATGATTACATTGTGAGATGAAAAGTTTGTAAAACAGTAACACTGTAAAAATGTAAGTGGTTAAAATGGTAAGGTTAAGTCTTGTAGAATTATAAGATTTTACAATGGTGAAATTGAAAGATTTAACGATAAAATTGTAAGATGATAAGTTTGTAAGATAGTTACATTGTAAGATGGCACGCTGTTATGATAGTAGGGTTTTTTAGGTTGTAAAATTATAAGTTTGTAAAATAGTATCACTGTGGGATTGTAAAATGGCAAGATAGCATGTTTGAAGGATTTTTAAATTGCACGATTTTTAATTATTAAGGCTGTAATATTGTCAAATTGTAAGATTATAAGATAGTAGGTGTGTAAGATTCGTGAATTCTAAAATTATAAGCTTGTAAGATAATATTATTGCAGGATTAGGAGATGTCAAGATTTCAAATTCGTAGGGTTCTAGAATTTTAAGACTTTAAGTTATTAAGGTTGCAAGATTGTAAAATCGTAAGATTATGAGATGATTGGTTTAAAAGATTTGAAAATTCTAAGTTTCTAAGTTAGTAAGTTTGTAGAATTGAAAAATTGTAAGATTTCGTGATGGTAACATTCTAAGATTTCACAACGAGAACATTGTAAGATAATAAGTTTGTAAGATAGTAACATTGTTAGATAGTAATATTGAAAGATGGTAAGTTAACAACTTACTACCTTACAATATTGATATTAATGATAACATTGTAGGATGATAAATTTGTAAGATATCATCATTGTAGGATTGTAAGATGGCAAGGAAGCAAGTTGAAAAGATTCTAAAATTGCACAATTCTAGGTTATTAAATCTGTGATATTGTAAAATTGTAAGATTATAAGATTGTAGGTTTGTAAGATTTTCAAATTCTAAGATTCTAAGCTCGTACGTTTGAGGGATTGTGAAATTATAAGATTTCTCAATAGTAAGATTGTAAAAATCTACGATGATAACATTGTAACATGATAGGATTGTGAGATGTAACATAGTAAGATGGTAAGTTGTTAAGATATAAAGGTCTTTGGATTGTCAAATTATAAGCTTGTAAGAAGGTATTATTGTAGGATTGTAAGATGTCAAGATGGCAAATTTTTAGGATTCTGAAATTGTACGATTTTAAGTTATTAAGGTTGTAAGATTGTAAAATTGTGAGATTATGAGATGATTTGTTTTAGAGATATAAAAATTATAAGTTTCTAAGTTAGTAAATTTGTAGAATTGAAAAATTGTAAGATTTTCAATTGGTAACATTCTAAAATTTTCCGATGATAAGTTTATAAGATAGTAATATTTTAAGATAGTAATATTGTAAGATAGTAAGTTAGCAACTTACTATCTTACCATATTGATATTGATGTTAACATAGTAAGATAAGTTTGCAGGATAGTAACATTGCAAGATGGTGAGTTGTTATGACAGTAGGGTTTTAAGGTTGTAAAATTATAAATGTATAAGATAGTTTCATTGTAGGATTGTAAGATAGCAAGATAGCTAGTTTGTAAGAATCTGAAATAGCGCGATTCTAAGTTATTAAGGCTGTAATATTGTGAAATTGTAAGATTATAAGATAATAGATTTGCAAAATTTTTAAATTCTAAGATTCTAAGCTAGTAAGTTTGTAGAATTAGAAAATTGTAGGCTTAATAAATTAATTGTGAGATTCTGAGATTGTACGATTCTAAGTTATTAAGGTTGTGAGAATTGAAAATCGTAAGATTATGAGATGACTGGCTCGAAAGATTTTAAAATTCTAGGATTCTAAGATAGTAAATTTCTAGGATTGTAAAATTAACAAAATTTCATAATGGTAACATTGAAAGATGCTAAGATTTAAACATAGTAAAACTGTATGATGGTAACTTTTCAAGATGGTATGGTTTTAGAATTGTAAAATTATAAGCTTGTAACGTGGTATCATCGTAGGATTGTAAGATGGCAAGATGTCAAGTTTGGAAGATTCTAAGAGTGTAACATTCTCAGTTATTAAGGTTTAAAGATGGTAAAATTGTAAGATTATAAGATGATAGGTTTCTAAGATTCTGAATTTCTAAGATACTAAGTTAGTCAGTTTGCAGGATTGTAAAACTGTGAAATTTCGCGATAGCAACATCGTAAGACGATGAGTTTGTAAGATTTTAAGATAATCAATTAGTAAGGTTGTAAAATTATAAAATATAAAGTTAAAAGATAATAAAATTGAAGGATTGTTAAATCGTTAGGCTGCACAATGATAACATTGTACGATTGTAAGATGGTAAGTTTGTAAGATGCAAAGATCTTAAGATTGTTAGTTAATAATGTTATGAAATTGCAAAATCAAAAGATTGTACGATGGTCGCATTTAAAGATGGTAAGTTTTTATGATCTAAAGCCATTCGTGTTCTAAGATTGTAAGATTGTCAAATTGTGAGATTCTATAATGGTAGCATAGCAAGCTTTTATTCTTATATTTCAGTTCAATATTTTAAGTATATAAGGTTGTAAAATTGTAAGATGTAAGATTATATGGTTTTTATGTAGTAACATTATAAAATTCTAAGATGATAAGTTTTGATAGTTCTAAGATTGTAGGATTCTAAGTTATTAATGTCTTAAGATTGCAAAATTGTAAGACTGTACGATGGTAGTATTTAAAACTGGTAAGTTTTGTAACATTATAAGGTTCTAAGTTAGTAAGGTTCTAAGATTGTAAATTATTTAATTGTAAGTTTGCAATACGGTAACATTGCAAGATTGTAAGATGGTGACTTTGTAAGATTCAAAATTTTCAAGGTTGTAAAATTGTACTATTAAAATATTATGAGACATTAAGTTTGTGAATTTGTTTAGATCTTGCAAGATTGTAAAATATAAGGTTATAAGATGATGACATTAAACGTTATTCAATTGCAACGCTGCACGCTGGTAACATTTAAAGATTGTCAGATGTTAAGTTTGTAAGATTCTGAAATTGCGAGATCATAAGTTAATAATATTCTTAGATTGTAAGATTTTACGATGATAACATTTCAAGATGCTCATTTTTTCCAGATTCTGAAATTTCAAATTGAAAATCTTGTAAGATCAACACTGTGGAATTGCAAGGTGAAAATATATTTTCTTTGTAAGATTGTAAGCTGATAAGTTCGTTATATTCTAAAATTGTAAGATTTTAAGTTAGAAAGGTGGTAGGATTGTAAAATATGAGGTTGTAAGGTAAAAAGATTAGAAGATTGTACAATTGTAAGGTGGTACGATAGTAACATTGTCAAATTTTATGGTTGTAAGATAGTAACATTGTAAGATTATGAGATAGTAAGTTTCTAAGATTCTAAGATTGTACGATTTTAAGTTATTAAGGTTGTGAGATTGTAAAATTGTAAGGTCATAAAATGTGGAGTTTGTAATATTCTAAAATTTTTATAAGATTTTACGATGTTTACATCATAAGATAATAAGTTTGTGAGATAGTTACGTTGTAAAATCGTAAGATTATAAGATAATTGGTTTAAAAGATTTTAAAATTCTCAGATTCTAAGTTAGTATGTTTTTAGGGTGGTAAAATTATTAGATTTCACAATGATAACATTATAAGATGATAATTTTGTAAGATAGTAACATTTCTAAACGGTAAGTTGATAAGATATTATTGCTTCAGCATTGTAAAATTATAAGCTTGTAAGATGGTATCATTGTGCGATAACAAGATGGCAAGATGTCAAGTTTGGGAGATTCTAAGATTGTACGAATTTCAGACATTAAAGTCGTAAGGTTGTTGTAAGATTTGTTTATAAGATTCTAAAATTATGAGATTTTAAGTAAATAGGTTTGTAGGATTGTGAAATTGTAAGATTTGACGACAGTAAACTTGGAAGATTTCGTGATTGTTACATTGTTAGATGATTAGTTTGTAAGATTTTTGATTTATAAGTTAGTGAGGTTGAAAAGTTATGATATAAAAAGTTATATGATGGTAATATGGGAAAACTGTAAAATCGTTATGTTGCGCCATGATAACATTGTATAAGTGTAAGATTGTAATATTGCGAGATTGTACGATGGTAGCATTGTAAACTGGTAAGTTTGTAATATTTGAGAATACTAAGTAAGTAATGTTCGAAAAATGTAAATCTCAAAATTGTAAAGTTGTAATGTAGTAAAATTGCAAGATTGTAAGAGGATATGTTTGACAGATTTTAAAATTGTAAGATTTTAAATTGTCAAGGTTGTAAGATTGTACTATTGAAAGATTATGAGGCATTCAGTTTGCAAGTTTGTTTAGATTTTAGGTAAGCATGGTTGTAAGATTTTAGAATATAAGGTTGTAAGATAAGATAAAAATATTTTACAATTTTGAGGTGGTACGGTAAAAACCTTGTAAAAGTTCAAGGTTGTAAGATAGTAATATTGCAAGATTATGAGACAGTAGGTTTGTAAGATTCCAAGGTGGTAAGATTCTAAGTTATTAGAGTTGTAGGATTGTAAAATTGTGAAAATAAACGACGGTTAGTTTGTAAGATTCTAAGCTAGTAAGTTTTTTGGATTATAAAATTGTAAGATTTCATGATAGTAACATTGTAAGGTGATAAGTTTGTACAATTTTATTGTTTCAACCTATTAAAGTTGTAAAATTGTTAAATACAAAGTTGTAAGATGGTAAGAATTAAAAATAGTAAAATCGTTCTGTTGCACTATGATAACATTCTACGATTGTGAGACAATAAGTTTGTAAGATTCTGCGATTTTAAGATTCTTATTATTAAGGGGGGAATACTAATTAGATGTAGGAAATGGTCACTTGATTTTTGGCGTGGATTGTGAAAAAACTATCAATGACAGGAAAATTAAATTCCGTACATAGGTTGTATGTTGTGTTTCTAAAAATACCAAAAAAAATTTATAGCAAAATCTGCATTTGGCTTGTTGTTAGAAGCGTGCACAAAAGAGTTTGCAAATTTGCGATGTGACAGATAGCACCTTAGGAAATTTTTCTAGAACAAAAACGTGATTACAAATAAGTTTTATAATGTCATTTACTTGCCCTTGACGTTTTCAGTTTTTGCAAAAAAAAAAACTGAAAAAAATGAAAAATCGATTTTTTTTAATTATAAAAAAAAAATTGTTTTTTCGAAAAATCTTTAAACGTCAAGGGCAAGTAAATGACATTAGGAAACTTATTTGTAATCACTTTTTTGTTTTAGAAAAATTTCCTGAGGTGCTATCTGTCACACCGCGAATTTGCAGACTATTTTCTGCACGCTTCTATCAACAAGCCAAATGCAGATTTTGCAATATTTCTATTTTTTTATTTCTAGAAATACAACATGCAACCTATGTACGAAATTTGATTTTTTTTATCATGGATAGTTTTTTCCCAATCCACGCCGAAAATCAAGTGATCATTTCCAAAATCTAATTGGTATTCCCCCCTTAAGATTATGAAATTGCAAAATTGAAAGATACTACAAAAGCGCTATTTGAAGATGGAAAGTTTGTATGATTAAAATTAATTCATGTTATAAGATTTTTAGATTGTAAATTGTGAAATCGTATAGTTGTAATATAGTTGAAATGTAAGATTCGAAGATGATGAGTTTTGAAAAACCTTAGATTGTAAGATTTTGAGTTATTAATGTTCTAAGATTGAAAAATTATAAGATTATACGATAATAACATTC
>JAUELO010000023.1:4997859-5023249 GCA_032357855.1 Amphibolips quercusostensackenii
TCTAAATTATTGAAATCTTTCAAAATTGCTGAAGGCTTTTTCAGCGTCTTGAAAATTTTATCAAAAAAAAAAAAAAACCCTAAAATCTTCGTAATCAATTAAAATTCTTCCAGATTATTAAAATCTTTTTAAAAATTTCTCGGAATTCATTTAAATAACCTGGAATATTTTTAATCCTGTAAAATCTTTCAAAATCCTTCAAAGTTCTTCAAACCTCTTAAAAATTTTATCAAATGGAAAAAATATCTTGAAATCTTTTAAATTCTTATAAATTCCTTAAAATTATTGAAATCTATAATAAATTTCCTTGAATCTTTTAAAATACCCTACAATATTTTAAATCCTTTGAAACTATTCGAAATCACTTCAAACTTTTTTAACCTCTTAAAAATTCCATTACATTGAAAAACCTAAAATCTTTCACATCCATTCAAATGATTGAAATTCATTTAAAATTCCTTTAAATCTTTTAGAAAACTCTAAAATATTGTAATGCTTTGAAAAAATTCGAAATCCCTTAAAACTTTTTGAACCTCTTGAAAATTTGATTGAATTTAAAAAATACCATAAAATCTTTTAAATCCTTTAAAGTCTCTTCAAATCATGGAAATCTTTTAAAAATTTTTTGGATATTTTTCAAAATAACCTAAAATATTTTAAAAGATTTAAAATCTTTCGAAATCCCTTAAAAGTTTAAAATCTTTTGAAAATTTTATCAAATAAGAATAATTGCCTGTAATCTTCTAAATCCCTTTACATGGTTAAAATCTATTAAAAATTTCTCGGAATATTTAAGAATACCCGAAAATATTTTAATGGAATCTTTCAAGGTCCCTCACAACTTTTCAAACCTCTTAAAAATGTAATCAAATTAGAAAAAATACTGTAAGATCTTAAAAATTCTTTCAAATTATTGAAATCGATTAGAATTTTCTCGAAACCATTCAGATTATCCAAAAATATTTAAATGAAATCTTCCGAAATCCCTTAAAAATTTCTTGTACCTGTTAGAAATGTAACTAAATTTTTGAAAAACCTACGATCTTTTAAATATTTTAAAATGCCTTTATAATACTGAAATCTATTAAAAATTTCTTGAAATCTTTCATAATAACCCAAAATATTTCAAGTTTATTAAAATCTTCCAAAATCCTTGAAAGTTTTTAAGTCTCTTAAAAATTTCATCGATTTGAAAAAATACCCTGAAATCTTTTAAATCCTTTGGAATCTCTTTAAATAATTATAGTATATAAGAAAATGTTGTAAGAACTTTTACAATATCCAAAAATATTTTTAATGATTTTAAATCTTTAAAAATCCTTCAAAACTTTTTAAACCTGTTGAAAATCCCATTGAATTAAAATAACATGCAAAAACATAAAAAAACATGAAATTTTTTTAATCCTTTAAAATCTCTTTAAACTATTAAAATCGTTCAAAAATCCTTAAAACTTTTTTGAACTTTTGAGAATTTTATCAATTTAAAACAAATACCCTGAAATCTTCAAAATCTGTTAAAATCCAGTGGAATTACTGAAGTCTATTGAAAATTTAATGGATTTTAAAAAATTCTTTTGAATATTGTAAGCCCTTTGAAATATTTCGATATACCCTAACAGATTTAAATCTTCTTGAAAATATAGTAGAATTTTTTTGAAAATACCCTAAAATTTTCCAAACACATTCAAAGTGTTAAAATCTATTAAAAATTCTTAAAATCTTTAAGATTATCCTAAAATATTTTAAGGGAATTTTTTGAAATTCCTTAAAAACTTCCTAAACTTCTTAAAAATGTAACTGAATTCTAAAATATACCCTAAAATCTTTTAAATATTTTCATATCGCTTTATATTATTAAAATCTATAAAAAAAATTTAAAATCTTTGACAATACCCCAAAATGTTTGAATTCCTTTGAAATCTTTCAAAATCCCTGAAACTTTTAAAACCTACTGGAAATTCCATCGAATTAAAAAAATAGCCTAAGATCTTCTAAATCCTTTCAAATTATTGAAATCTATAAAAAATTACTTGCAATCTTCTGAAAGACCTTAAAATATTTCAAGTCTTTTAAATTCTTTAAAAATCCCTTAAAACTTTTTAAACCTCTCAAAAATTCTATCAAATTAAAAAAAAGCATAAAATATTTTATATCCCTTAAAGTTTCTTGAAATTATTAAAATCTTTTCACGTTCTCTGAAACTTTTTTGACCTCTTAACAATTTTATCAAATTCAAAAAAAATACCCTAAAATCTATCAAATCCTGTAAAATTCATTTAAATTATTGGAATGTATTAAAAATTTTTTAGAATTTTTAATATCCCCTAAAGTATATCAAACCTTTTGACATATTTTGATATACCTTGAAAGATTCAAAAACTCGTGAAAGTGTAATCGAATTAAAAAAAAAATACTGTCAATTCTTTCAAATCCATTTAAATTGATATAATCTATTAAACATTTTTTTTAAATCCTTTATAATAGTCTAAAATAATTTTAAAAAATATTCTGAAGTTTCTTTAGAGCTTTTGAACCTCTTAAAAAAATAGTCGAAAAAAAACCTTAAAGTTTCTCAAATTAATTAAAATTAATTAAATTAATAATTTAAAGAAATACTCTAAAAGCTATTAAATCCTTTAAAACCCCTTCAAATTATTGTAGTTTATGAAAAAATATTCAAAACTTTTGAAATACCCTAAGATAAATCAAATCCATTGACATCTTTGAAAATCCCTTGAAACTTTTTAAACCTTTTGAGAATTTCATAAAATTAAAAAATACCCTAAAACCTTTTAAATCCTTCAAGACTTCTGTAAATTATTGTAAGTTATAACAAAATGTTTTAGCAACTTTTGAAATACGCTTGAATATTCAAAATCCTATGAAATCTTTAAAAATCCCTCAAAACTTTTCAAACCTCTTGAGAATTTTATAAAATTAAAAAATACCCTAAAATATTTTAAATCATTCAAAATCCCTTCAAATTATTGTAGTGTATAACAAAATGTTTTAGAAACTTTTGAATTACGCTTAGATATTCAGAATCCTTTGAAATCTTTGAAAACCCCTTAAAACTTTTCGAACCTTTTGCAAATTTCATAAAATTAGAAAAAATACCCTAAAAGCTTTTAAATCCTCTAAAACCCCTTCAAATTATTGTAGTTTATGAAAAAAATTTTAAACTTTTGAAAGACCCTAAGATAAATCAAATCCTTTGAAATCTTTAAGAATCTATTGAAAGTTTTTAAACTTTTCCAAATTTCATAAATTTGAAAAATACCCTTAAACCTTTTAAATCCTTCAAGACACCTTTAAATTATTGTACTTCATAATAAAATGTTTCAGAAACTTTTGAAATACGCTCAGATATTCAAAATCCTTAAAAATTTCTGAAAATCCCTTAAAACATTTCAAACATTTTTAAAATTTTATGAAATTAAAAAAATACCTTAAAAGCTTTTAAATACTTTGAAATACCTTCAAATTATTGCAGTTTATAAAAAAAATTCAAAACTTTTGAAATAGCTTTAGATAAATGAAATCCTTTGGAATCTTTGAAAATCACTTAAAACTTTTCAAACCTCTCGAAAATTGCATCAAATTAAAAAATACCCTAAAACCGCTTAAAGCCTTAAAAATCCCTTCATATTATTCTAGTTTGTAACAAAATGTTTCAGAATCTTTTGAAATACGCTTAAATATTAAAATTCTTTAAAAACTTTAAAAATCCCTTGAAAATTTTAAAACTTTTGAGAATTTCATAAAATTAAAAAATACCTTACAATCTTTATAATCCTTTAAAATCCCTTAAAATTATTGTAGTATATAACAAAATGTTTTAGAAAATTTTGAAATAAGCTAAAATATTCAAAATCCTTAAAAATCTTTGAAAATCCTTTAAAACTTATTAAGCCTTTTAAAAATTTCACAAAATTAAAAAATATTCTAAAATATTTAAATCCTACAAAATCCCTTCAAATTATTGTAGTTTATAATAGAATATTTAAGGAACTTTTGAAATACGCTTAAATATTCAAAATCCTTTAACAACTTTGAAAATTCCTTAAAACTTTTTAAACCTCTTAAAAATTGTATTTAATTAAAAAAAAATCTTTCAAGTCCTTCAAAGTCTTTTCAAATGATTGAAATCTTTTAAAATTCCTTGAAACTTTTTTAATCTTTCGACAATTGTGCCAAATTGAAAAAAAAACCTTGAAATCTTTCAAATCCTAAAAAATCAATGTAAATTATTGAAATCTCTCACAAATTTCTTGGAATCTTTTAAAATACCCTAAAATAATTCAAACCCTTTGAAATATTTCGATATACCTTCAAAGTTTTGCAACCTCTTTAAAATGTAATTGAATTTGAAAAAAATATTGTGATATCTTTTAAATCCTTTTAAGTTGTTAAAATTCATTAATGATTTAAAAAATTTTTTTCAGAATACCCTGAAATATTTCAATAAAATCTTTTAAAGTCCCTCAAAACTTTTAAAACCTCTCAAAAATGTAATCGAATTACAAAAAAATACCCCAAACTCTTTCCTATCCTTTCAAATTATTGAAATCTATTAGAAATATCTTGGAACCTTTTAGATTATCCTAAAATATTTAAATGACATCTTTCGAAATTTCTTGAAAACTTCTTAAAATCTTCAAAAATATAAGTAAATTTTCAAAAATACCCTAAATACTGTTTAATAATTTCAAATCACTTCATCTCATTGAAATCTATACAAATTTCTTAAAATCTTTTAAAATACCTTTGAATATCCTAAGTCCTTTAAAATCTTTCAAAGTTCCTTAAAACTTTCTAAACTTCTTGAAAATTCTATAAAAAAAATACTCTAAAATATGTTAAATCCCTTTAAGTTATAGAAATCCATTACAAATTTCTTAGAATCTTTTTGAATACCCTCGAATAATTTAAGTCCTGCAATCTTTACAAATCCCTTGAAACTTTTTAATTCCTCTTAAAAATTTTATCAACTTAAGAAAAAATTGAATTAAAAACCCCCTGAAATCTCTGAAATACTCTAAAATTATTGAAATCTATTAAAAATTCTTTGAAATCTCTTGAAATACCCTAAAATATTTTAATGCTTTGAAATCTTTTGAAATCCCTTAAAACTTTTCACACCTTTTGGAAATTTTATCTAATTTTAAAAGTACCCTACAAACTTTTAAATCCTTAAAAATCCTTTGATATCTATAAAACATTTCTTAAAATCTTAAAAAATACCCTAAAATAACGGGTTAATTTTTCGGAATAAGTTATTTAAGTGGTTGAGGAGTTCAGTTGAAAAAGTGATCATTTCACAATTATTTGTAATAATTATCATTCTAGTTATTATTACATTTTCATGAAAAAAATTCGATTTTATACGTCTTCTTGAAAGCAATAAATCATTGTTTGTACTTTTTTCAATGTCGCATGATATATTTTCGCCAAAGAATGAAATTTTTGATTTTTCAAAAAGCGTTATCACGATTATAACAAAAACTATACGTCTCATCAAAAAAAGGCATATAGTAAGTTTGATTTTTCTGAAATGAATAATTTTTAATCTTAAACTTCTTTTCGCTTTTTGCACAGTTTTTCTAAAAAATGGGATATTTTATTTTAAACCGTTATCACGATTGAAACAAAAAAAATTGTCACCTTACCAAAAAATAGTCAGTAGTAAATTTATTGACCTTTTTAGGATAAGCAATTTTACTTCTTAACATTTTTTTCTATTTCGTATTGTTTCGATAGAAAATAGAATTTATAATGTTTAAAAAAGCATCTGCGATGGATAAATTCAGAACTGCTGGTCGAAAAGGCTAGTCAACGAAATTTTCCTTCCTTTTTATACCTTAGAAAAATGTGCCAAAGCTCAATCCAAACTGATCAGTCTTTCGAAAGTTATCGTGTCTACAGACAGATAGATGGACAAATAGAAACTTTTGTAAAAATAATTTTTTCTAACTTAGGGGGTCTTAAAACGTAAAGATTAAATTAAAAAATACAAATTCAATTTTTACGTCAGGAGAATATCTTTTGACTATGATGAGAATGTAAAAAGTGACTCAAAAGTTACTTAAAAAAGCGACTGCGTGGCAGCCCTGATTATTCTTTGTAGTTGCTTAAAATGCTGATTCCTTTTTCTGACTTTCCCTGACAAACGAAATTTTCTCAATTTTTCCTGATTTTCAAATTTTTCCTAACCTGCAGCCACCCTAAAAAATTAAAAAAAAATCAGAATGCCTCTCCTATAAAAAAATTGGGTTTTAGCCAGAAAAATGATCTGAGAAGATTCTTTAATACTTGTGAAGTCGGCTGTAAATATAGCTGGAGAGCTCGTAAAGTAAAAGTCATAATTTCCGTTTCAAGGCGCCACCATGAGGACTTCTTGAGGCCAGAAAACTTGGTGCAAACGGATTAAGCCCTATGGCAGGGTAGTTTCAATGGTTTTGTTGAACCAACTTGCAGTTTCAACTTTTGAGTGAAAGAGGGAAGGAGAAAGGAGGGAAAGAGGAGGAATGTGGATGAGTGGAAAATAAAATCTAGCTTGCTCGTTTCGGCTTCTGTGTATACACCAAAGTTTTTACGAGATCGCGTATCCACCGGTGCGGTGGATACCTACTACCCACCAGACGATAACGAAACAACCATTAAAACTCTGGAGATGAAACACAACCGCTAGTATGAAGTAGAAATTCGACACTATCTTTTTAATCTAAAAAAATCGTTATTTTCATCCTTAATATTTATTTACGTTTTTACGGTTTCGCACCCCCTGGCAAAAACTCTTATAGTTTCAGTCGGGGTTCCGGCCATCCGACGTTCATTTTCCTAGGACGGGAAGTGATGGAAAATGATGGGTAAGAAAATACAAGAAATTAGGGTAATTTAGTAAGGGAAGTGAGGGGAAACGTTGGAAGAAATAGTAGGTGCAGTGAGGGAAAGTTAGGTAAGTGACGTAGAGAAAATTATGGTAGGGGAATTAGGGGAGTGGGAAAAATGAAGTAAGGGAAAGTTGAGAAAATAATTATAAGTGGTGAGGAAAGTGATTAGAAGTGAGAGAAGGGATATTAGGGTAGTGCAGGTGAGTAGGGTAGGAGGGATGAGTTTAGGAAGAGTTGTGTAGCGATGGGTAAAGTAAGGAGGAGGAAAAATAGGTAAAAAGAGGGGAAGGCAGGGAAAAGTAGTAGCTGAAATTATGTGAGGGGTTGTAAAAAAAGTGAGGATAAATGTGGGAAGGAATAATAGTTGGAGTAAGGAAAGTAAGGGGAAGAAGAGGAAATGATTATAAGCAGTGATGCAAAGTGATGGGAAGTGAGTCAAGGAATATTAGGGTTGTGCAGGTAAGTAGGGGTGCAAGAGTTAGGGTTAGGAAGAAAAGTATGAAAAGAAGGGTTTTAAGTAGGAAAGTGAGGAGTGAGAGAATGTGGGACGAAGTAGAGGAGAAAGAGTAGGTGGAAGGAGAGAAAATGAATTATAGGAAAGTAGGGAAAATAAGAATAGGGAGACAAAGGTGAATGTGAAGAGAGTAAATAAGGAAAGTAAGGCAAAGTAAAGGAAACTATTAGAAGTGGTGGTGGGAAGTGATGCGAAATGGGGGAAGGGATATTAGGGTAGTGCAGGTAAGTAGGATGGGGGAGTGAGGTGTGAAGAAAAAAAGTATAAGAAGCGGGTGTTAACTGGGAAAGTAAGGAGAGGTGGAAGTATAGCAGAAGGTAGAAAAAGAAGAAGTTTAGAAAGGGATGCGTAGCGACGGGTGAAGTGTGAAGAGGGGAAGTAGAGTAGAAGAAAGGAATGTAGGGGGAGTAGTAGGAGGCTAGAAAAGCCAAGTAATTTTCGTTAAAAGTTAGTATTTTTGTTTAAATTTAAAAGTCTTCTATCACATTTTTAGTTCAAAATGTATATCCTTTGGTTAAAAATTCTACTATTTGGTTGAAGGTTGAACTATTTTGTTGAGAATTCATCATTTTTGGTTGAATATATTTTTTAACTGTAAATGTACTTATTCTATTTTTGATTTAAAATGGATCGGTTTTGTTTAAAAATTTAAATACTAAATATTTTATTGACAATCCATCTGTTTTGGTTCAAAATTTAATTAGTTGTTTAAAAGTTGAACTGCTTTCTTAAAATTTTATTTCATTGATGAAAAATTTAAATATTTTGTTCAAAATTCGTTTTTTTTTGGTTAAAAATTTATTTTTTTTAACTGGAAGTTTAACAATGCCATAACTGAATGAAAATTGATCATTTTTGGTTAGAAACTTAACAATATACTAAAAAATTTATGTATTTTTTTAAAACTTTAACTGTTGAAACTTTATGTATTTCATTGTAAATTTGACTTTTTTGGTAGAAAACCAATATTATTAATTAAAAATTGAACCAGTTGGTTAAAAGCTCAACTAATTTGTGAAAAATTAATTCTAAAAGTCAAAGAACCATCTCGTCAGTTTAAAATGTAACTATTTTGTTAAAAATTCGTTTTTTTGTGGTTGAAAATCAATTTTCAAGATATTTTTTGTTGAACATTGATTGCCTTTAGTTTAAAATTGAACTATTTAGATACAAATTACCTTTTATGTTTCAAAATCTATTATTCTCCTAAGAAATTCAACTATTTAGTTAGAAATTAATTTTTTGCTGTGAATTCTAATGTTTTGTAAAAAATTCTTTATTTGTCTCGAAAAATTCACAACAATTTTATTTTGCGTTCGAAGTATACAAGATTCAAAACAAGATTTAAAAAAAATTGTGCAACCAAAACAGATCTACAAATGTTTCATTATTAACTTTTTTAAAGAATACGTTGTTCTTGCTTAATTCATAAAAATATTAAAAATAAAAAAAAATTTATTTTTGGAAAAACGACACAAGCTACAAAAAAAATTAAACAAAAATTTTGGCACCTAAGAAAATCTTCAAATTTGTTAAAATTAATTTTTTTATAGAATAAGTATTTTTTGTTTGATTCGTAAAAAACAACAGTAAAAATTAAAAAATTAAATTTTTAAACAAACGACACAAGTTACGAAAAAAATAATTTGCAGAAAAGTTGTTTTCTCAAAAAAGAGCAACACTTTTTTAAAAATATTTTTTATATGGAACGCGTAGTTTTAGTCTTAATCGTGAAAAATAGGGTTAAGAATAAAAAAAGTTTAATTTTTGGACAAACAATAAAAAGCTGTGAAAACAATTAATAGGCAAGAGTTATTCACCAAAAACAATCTGCAAATTTTCCATCAATATTTTTTAAATAGGATGAGTAGATTTCTTTTGAATCGTAAAAAATAAGTTTAGAAATAAATAAATTAAATTTTTGGAAAAACGACACAAGAGATGAAAAAATTAAAAGAAAAAAGTTGTTCAACCAAAAACCATCTCTGAAATGTTATACACTCTTGTCATAAAAATATGTTAAAAATAAACAGAAAATAAGTTCTTGGAAAAAGGACACAAGGTAAAATAACACTTTATTTAACAAAATTTTTTGCCTTAATTATATTTACAAAGTTTATTACAACAATTTATTTCTCTATCATTTTTCTATTTTTGTGAAAAATCAACTTATTTTCTGTTTTGAGAAAATTGTTAAAAAATTTTGAATTTGAGAAACAAAAAAAAAATTGTGAACTATAAAGGGGTGGAAAAAGTGTTCACAACAGCATTACGTAATTTTATAACAGTTTTATATCGGTTAAAGTTATTGCAAGGACAGCACCAAAGCTCTTCGGTAGATTAATATTCTGACTCGATTCTTGGCTTTCTATTAAAATTGTAGTTGGAAAAGAGGAAAAAGCCAAGTACGAACTTTTGCCAAGAATTTTTGCATTTATAGTCTCTCCAGAATTTGGATTAAGACCAGACAAAAGAGGAAGCGACATTATAACATAAGCGAATGTAAATAAAATAAGAAGAGATATCATTTACTATCTTTTAAGTTTATATCCTATGAAAATAAAACTCAAATATAAAAATAAAATGGCCTCTGAAAAAAGTAATAAAAAATATTGTAACTTTTATTTAACTTTTGTAAGGGGATGTTGTGAAAAGGGAATAAAATGTAAAAGGCAGAAAGTTCAGACATGTGAGGAAATAAATTAACAAAATATTGCGGGTATTTTTCTCCTTAGGAATATTAAGTTGAAGTGAAAAAGAGATTATTTTTGGGGATTAGTACCACTCTGTAATAATTGACTTTACAAGAGTCTTCAGACTTTAGGGAGCTCAGCGTTGCACTTCAGATCCACTTTAATGAACTTTATAAACTTTGTTCTGGTAGCTTATAGTCTTTAAAATAATAGTCTTCGGCTACACACGCAGATACTGCAGTATTTACCTTTTATGTTAAAGAGCTTTCAAATCTGATTTAAATAATAATAATAATAATAATAGCTTCAATAAAAAGTGCAGCTCTCTACAATACTTTTTCATATTAAAGCCGTATTTATAAAAGTTTAATAAACTTAAATGTATATCATTTTTCTAAGATGTACTTTTGCTTATTAAAAGATTCTTAGTAATGAAGAACAAAAAATCGCAATATTAACACTGAAGTAATATTTTTTTAGTATCGGTTTCAGGGAAACAATAATTTTTTAATACAAACAAAATATTTCAAATAACTATATATTTTTAGGTTTATTTTATACATTTGTTTTCAAGGTTATATAAATATAATTTTTCTTAAAATTCATAAAAAAATTCAAAACGACTTTTGAAAATTTTAGTAACCTTGAATCAAAATTCAAATAAAAAGTTAATCTACCACCAAATCTTTAAATTTTCAAATAAAAAAGATGAATTCTAAACAAAAAATGTAATAATTGATAGTTCCATCCAAGAATATTTCTACTTTAAATTAAAAACATTTGAATTCATCTAAAAGGACTAACTTTTTTACAAAATAGTTCAAAACTTAACCTAGAAAGACTAATTTTGAAACACTTTTACTTTTAACGAAAGAAACATTACATATTTTTCAAAAGAGACAAACATTATTTAAAAAAAGGCTTATCCTTGAAACCGAAAATACGAATTTTTTACAAAAAAGTTAATTTTAAACCAAATAATTAAATTTCCAACCAAATACATCAATTTTCTATCAAGAAGATTAGTTTTTTTAAATAAAAGACATTTTTACTCACAAAAATTAATTTTAAACCGAATTGTTGAACCTTTCAGCAAAAACTTAGAATTTTTAATAAAATAGTGGAATTATTAAACAAGTAGGTCAAGTTTCCAAATACAAAACTAAAAAACCAAATGTTTGAGATTTCAAATAGAAAAGATTAAGCTTTGAACAAAAAAATAAGTTAAAAGAAAAAATATGATAGTTGATTTTTCAACTAAAATTAATTTTTTTTAAATTTATTTTGTTTCTTCGGAAAGCTTTTAAAAATTAAAAGTTAAAATTTTTTGAAACTTCGAAAAAAGCTTTTAATTCTAAACCAAAAATTACAAATTTCCAACAAAAAAGTTCATTATCACCGAAATAATTGAATTTCCAACTAAATACGTAAATTTTCTATGAAGAAAATTAGTTTTTTATCAAAAAAGACACATTTTCAATTGAAATTATGAATCTTAAACAACAAAAAAATAACTTTTTTAAGAGTTAGTTTAACTTTTAACCATTTAGTTGTATTTTTATTTGAAAAGGATAATTTTTTAACAAAATATGTAATAGTTGCTATTCGAATCCTTAATGATTTTATTTTTTAATCAGAAATAGTTTTAAAAAAATCAACAAAATAGTTAAATCCTTAACCAGAAAGATAAATCTTCAACCAAACAAATGAATTTTTGACAAAGTATTAAAACTTTTAACCACGCAATTGATTTTTTAACAAAAAACATAAATTTTTTAACGAAGAATATTATAGCTAATAATTAAACTAAAAATTATTTTTAATTTTTTATCAAAAATATTTGAATCCATCCGAAAAGACGAATTATCAAAAAAATAAAATAAATCCTAAGCCAAAGAAATATTTTAATTTTATACCAAGCGTTTCTAATTTCAAAACCAAACGTTTGCAATTTTTATTTTTGAAAAAGATTAAATTTCTAACAAAATAAATGAATTTAATAACCAAAAAGACAAATATGCAAACAAAAAAGATTTTTCAGTACAGAATTTTATAAATTGCAGGCAATGTACAATTTGAAGATAACAAATAATTTGTAATTAAAATAAAATTTCCGAATGATTATTTAGTTTTTACTTTTCTTTGTATGTTTTCATTGAGATTATACAGGTATAATTTGTCTATATTTCTTGAGAAAATATTAAAAGATTTTAGAGAATTTCAGATGTCGCAAAAGTAGCTAGGGAATTTTAAAGAATTTTTATGACGCTTGATAAAAATTTTAGAATATTCTATAAATTTTGGGAAATTTTTCAAAATATAAAAACATTTTTAATTTTTTCAATATTCAAAAAATTCAACCTTTTAAGCTTACTTGAATTATGCCTAAAATTGACTTAAAACATTCGGGTTCCAATTTTTGACAATTTTGAAATCTTTCGTGATATTTCATAATCATTTCAAAAATTTCATTAAAATTAAGTTATAAAAATAAAGAATCACCTAAAATATTCCCCGAAATTGTAGGAAAATTTTTGTATTATCTTCAAATCTTTAAAAATCGTTAAAAAACTCAAAAACTTTATTTGGAAATCTTCAAAAATCTAGATTTTGTTTTGAAATTTTTGATATTTTTGAAAAACTTAAAATTTTTTTTTAATTGATTGGAATTTTTTATCAGATTTCAAAAACATTTTGTACAATTAGAAAAAAATGACCCAAAATTTTTTAGATTCTTTTTTGATAAGTTTGTAAATCTTATGTAATTTATTATTATTAATGTATAAATAAAATATATAAATACATAAAAATAAAATATCTTATATATTTGTTAGTCTTTTCAAATATTCCCTGAATTCAAATGTTATGAAATAACAAATTATAAAAAAATTTTCTGGGAAATCTTAAGACAATTTTTTATACTCTGCAAACATTTAGAAATTCTTAAAAAGCTTCTAAATTTTTGGTTCAAAATCCTTAAAAATCCTAATTTTGTTTTGAATAAAGTTATTTTTTGTATCCTTTTGAAACTTCTAAAAATCTACTAAATCTATTTACAATTTTTTAAAATATTCTTTTAAATTCAATGCAAAAAATAAAGAATAACTATAAATATTCCCAGAAATCAGAAGAAGATTATTTTATTTTTTTTTAATTTGTGAAGTCATTGAAAAGCTTGAAAGTTTTATTTCAAAATCTTCAAAAATAAGGAATTCTAAAGATTCTTACGATAATTAAATTTCATTGACGTTATAAAAAATTAATAAGATCTTATTGAATATAATATCAAAACCACTTTTTAAACTAAAATTTGTTAAAACTAACTAATTGAAAAGAAAAATGTCAGTCACTAATTCAATGAGTATGAGTACCTCATTATCGAAGTACATTAGTATGCAACAGGTTGACCTGGATCAATTTGAAACACTCGAAACTTTCGCTATCTCTTTCTCTCTCTCTCTCTCTCTCTCTCTGAAATGCACGTGGTTTCTGTATTTAATCTTGAAGCCCAGTTTGTTTCTAATTTAATTTCTAATTTAAGTTCTGCATAGACTTAGAAAATTTGATAAAGCGAAGAAATGCACCTAAAATTAATCTTGATTGTTTTAGATTTCTGGCTTCTATTATTCTCTTTTCAGTATTATATAAAAATCAATTGATTACTTTACAGAATAAAATAGTACTAAAAAAAAGAGATTTTTCACGAAAATAGGAAAATAAATTTTTTAAAATAAAATTAATGCAGGTACCATACAAAAATATTTTCTACCATACGTAATGGATTTGTAACAAAAGAGATGAGTTATTAAGCTGAAAAGTTGAATCTTTCAGAAAACCTTTAACATTTAAACCCGAAAAGATGAATTTTTTAAAACAAAAAAATTAAATTTTTACAAATAGTTAAAATTTCATGCAAAAACAACGAATTATCACAAAAAAATAATTTTATTACTTTAATCTCATTTTTTACGATTGAAAAAAAACTACTGGTCCTATCTGAAAATAATTAAAAATAATTTTGCAGATCCTTTTTGGGTGAACAACGTTTTGCCAATCAATTTTTTTTCATACCTTGTGTCTGTTTTTTAAAAATGTAATTATTTTATTTCAAATGTTATTTTTAAAAATTAAAACAAAAGGTATGCATCCTATTTGAAAACTATTAATGAGGAATTGGTAGTTTTTTTTAGGTGAGCAGCTTTTGTGTATTCATTTTTTTCATAGCTTTCGTCGTTTGTTCAAAAAATTTAATTTTCTTATGTTTGATTTAATTTTTCACGATTTAAACTGAAACTACGCGTTTCATCAAAAAATGATTAACCAAATTTTTAGCTTGATTTTAGCTAAACAACTTTTATCTTATTACTTTTTTCGCATCTCGCATAGTTTGACCAAAAAACGGAAATTTTGATTCTTCATTAGTTTTTTGTGCGATTAAAGTTTGAATTTCAAATTTTTCAAAAAAAAAAAAAATCAAAAAGGTCTAGTGACGATTTTGTAGAGTTTTTAAAAAGCAACATTTTTTTCCTCCTGACTTTTTTTCATATTGTGCGTTGTTTGGCTTTAAATTTTTATTTTTGTTCGTTTTTTTGAATTTTGTGAATGCTGTAACTTTGATAATTTTTATTTTCTAAAAAAAGTGAAAAGTCAACTTTTAGACAAATCTAATACATTCTCTAATGAAAATATAAAAATAAGAATTTTCATTAAAATTTTTGAATTTTTAAACCGAAAAGTTGCACTTTCGACAAAAAATTGTGTTTTCAGCAGAGATGAATTTTTAATAAAGAAAGATGACTTTTTAGCAAACAAGAATTTTGAGTTTAAATAAATCAATTTTTAACCAAATAGTTAAGTTTTCAAGCGAAAAAGTCAAATGTTCCAGAAAGCAGTTGACTTTTAAACAACAACAAAAAAAAAAATTTCAGAAAAGTTAATTTTCCATCAGAAAAGATGAAATTATAACGAAATAGTTGAAATTTCAAATAAAAGAGATACATTTAAAACGAAAAATCAAATCGTTACATTTTCAGTTAAAAAACTAATTTTTCACAACCAAAAAAATCATTTTTTAAGTGTTTGAATTGAGCTAAAAAAAAAGAAATTTTAAACATCATAGTTTTATTCTCAACCAATATGAAAAATCTTCAAAAAACAAGAGTAGTATTCTATCCAAATAAACGAATTTTATATAAAATACATAGATCATTTACTAAATAGTTAAATATTCAAATTATAAAGGAAAAAATTTTAACCAAAAATGTAAAAGCTATATTTTCAGGTAAAAATGTAATTAAAAATAAATTTGCAACATAAAAGTAAAAATTTTTAAATAAAAGTTAAATTTTTATATAAATAGTTTAATGTTTAACCAAATAGTTTAATATTCTACCAAAGTATTTAATTTTTTACCCAAAAATATCAATTTTCAACCAAAAAAAATAATTTTCAACTTAGTTAATTTACGAGTAAATAGTTAGATTTTTGACAACATAAATTTTTATATGAAGTCAAAAACAGTTGAAGTCGTCCAAAAAGATGAATTTATAAAAAAATACACAACTTTTCAGTAAGAAAAGATCAATTTTTAATGAAAAATATTAACTCTAAACGAAAAAAAGGATTTTTACATTTTCAGTTGAATAATTAAATTCACACAAAAAAAATTAATTTTTAGCAAAATATTTAAATTTTTAACAAAAAATTTACTTTTTTAACCGACAAGATTAATTACCTACAAAAAGATGGATTATCAACAAAATACATACATTTTCAGCCAACTACTTTAATTTTTTACAAAAAATAAAATAAATTAATTTTCAGATAAAAAATTGAGTTAAAACCAAAAATAAAACAAAATTCAACAAAATATTTAAATTTTTATCCAAATAGTAGAGTTTTCAATCAACCGAGATTAATTTCCAACCAAAAATATTATGGTAGACGTTTAAAAAAAAAACTATTGAACAAGAAAAACTGGATTTTCTAAATGGATTCTATTAATTCAGTTTAAATTTAGAAGACAAAATTAGAGGAAGGGGAATTATTTTAAAAACAGAGAAAAAAATAATTCTTTGAAAAAGGAAAAAATAGTTTATGGACGGCCCCTAATTTGCTTTGTTAATCTGCCTTCTAGGTTAATCTCTTTATTATATAAATGTTTATAAAAAAAATGTTTGAAGAATTTAATTTAAAGTATATTTAAAAAAGGAGCACGGTCAGCTTTAGTGTAACATGATATTTCAAGATGAGGGGGGAGGAGGGTCACCGAAATTTTTCAAATTTTACAAGAGGGAAAGGTGAGTACAAAATCACTGAAAATAGCTTTACGTAATATGTGGACGCTTCGTGGAAAATAAAAATGAAGGGTCCGCGGTCTAAGCCTGTAAACTGACATTTTTTTTCGAAATTGATTAATTTTTTATTTTTTGAAACATTTTTCATATGCTGTTAATATGCCGCAAATCAAACAAAAAAATTCCTCTTAGTTTTTTTTATAGATTTTTAAAAACCGCGTTTTGTTATTTATAGCACAAGTCCGCGGTTTAAACCTGTTAACTGCTTATATAGGAAAGCCGTGTTTTTTCTCCAATCGGCTCAGTTTACACGTGGAATAGAGCAGTGAGAGACATGTCAGTATATGTGCAGTTCATTTTATGTGTGTGCCGAAAGTTATTTGAGGCTAATTTCACGGCATCTTCGATGTTGTAGTCTACAGATCGCTGTGAAGACGAAGATGAGCGACGCATCTCGATTACTGACACTTGGAAAACTTTTGTGATAAACTATTTTTTAATTGTTCATTCAAATCTATTTTCGGAATGTGATTTTAAACATTTTGACATAAAAACTTGCCCGCAGTTCGAGAAACAGCACAGAAAAAGACGCATTGAAGCGCGAAAAGCGGTATAACACTGCAGATAACAGGCTTAGACCGCAATACGCTTTGTAGATAACATATGTGTAGTTTTTACTTGTAAGATAACGTTCGCTTTTTGATTTAAATCTCAGAAAACTAACGTGTATAACTTTTCTTTTGTAAATAAAAAAAAAACACATTCAACAGTTAAAAAAAATTTCAAAAATTGCAACAATAACAACGGTTTTTCTTCGACGTGTAAAATTTCTGAACATTCAGTTAACAGGTTTAGACCGCGGACCCTTTAAATGAAATATTGAATATTTATCAATAATCAAGTAAATTCAAGATCTAAAATCATGCAATCGGTTTTAGCATACATATTTCAAAAAGTTCATTTTTCACTTGTTCCTTAGAAGAGATGTTCGTTATTTATTTTCCATTATTCGTCGAATCGCGTCTTTCAATTTGCGGATATGTAGGAAAAATGATAAGAGGATCTTGTGTAATAGAAAATTTGAGCCACTGTAAATAGAGCGATACTCTTTTTTTTACAGTGCCCTTTTCCACTTCAACAGACTTGAGTCCCTTTTTCTTTCTTTCTCGGTGCCTTTCCTTAGCCTGTTTCCGATTTCCCGAGAGAACAGAAATCAAGAAGATAAAGATTAAAGTATCTTTCCTTCCTTTCTCTAGGTTACCTACAGTTATTTTAGCTCTCTCTCTTTTTCATTCTAGAATTTCCTTCGATGGCAGGTAATAGAACTTGAGGTCCCCACAGCATTGCTGGAATTAAGATGTCGAATCGCGGACGAGTCTCAAGGGACTTCAGAAGTCACTGATATTAACACAAAAAAGAAAGACATTGAAAATATTTCAATCATTGTTTTCAAAAGAATATTCTCTTGATTCCGAAACAATTTTCCAGCTGCGCGTAATAGGATTACGTGTAATAGGATTACGTGTAATAGGATTACGTTTTATAGGGATTACGTGTAATAGGGATTACGTGTGACAGGGAATACGCGTAATAGGGATTACCGTATTACCTTATTTAACGACCAGGCCTCGGACTTCACAGACAAAAATTAGTGTAAATACTGTCACCAAATTGGAAAAATAGTGCTATAGTGTCAACATAGTGTCATACAATTTTTTAACTTATATGCAGCCCATATGCAACAGTTTACAGTCGAAAATAAAAGTGCGCAATGAAAAATGAACTTTATTTTTTAAGCTAAATTTCTAGTTTTCTAAACTAATATTTTAAAAGTACTAAATATGAACTTTAATATTTATTTAAAATATCATTCTTTAGTCTATAAGTTTTCAAAATTACTATTTATTTATTGCAGGCTTCAGAGCCTTTTTTCTATTCCCCTCTTTAAGTCATTTTTACACTTTCATGTAAACTGAATTAATAGAACCCAATGAGGAAATCTAACTTTTTTAGATAAAAGTTCATTAATTTCGGTTTAATTTCTACTAATAAATTTTTCGTTAATAATTGGTCTTTTTTAATGAAAAAATTCGAATTTTGTCTCATTAAAACAATAATCTGATTTAGTTCTTTTTCTCTTTTGAGTAATAAATTTTTTTTAGGTCAAAAATCCAAAAAATTTTCTAAACATTTATCTTTTTGGCTTAAAAATTCATATCTTTCTGTAGAAATAATACCATTTTTGGTTAAAATAAAATTCTAGGGCTACAAATTAATTTGTTTCGGTTGAAAATTAACTTTTTTGTTTGAAATTCATCTGTTTTGTAGAAAATTCGTATTTTTGGCCCGAAAAGTCAACGATTTGGTAGCGTATTCAACTATTTGCTTGAAAAATGATGTATTTTGTTGAAAATTCGTTATTTTGGTAGAATGTCAATATTTCTGCTCAAAAGTGCAACTGTTTGACTGAAAATTAAACTGTTTCAGATGACGATTCAAGTATATTGTACATCATTCGTTTTTTCAATAAAATTTGTCTTTTATTTTCAATATAAATATTTTTTTGTTAAAATATCAACTATAACATATTTCGTTAAAAAATTTATTTTTTTAGGTCAAAACTTCAACTTTTTGGTTGACAGTTGAAGAACTTTCTCAAAATTTTATTTTTTTTCGTTAAAAATTAGTGTTTTTTCTGGTGCAAAATAATTAAAAAAAAAAGAATTTAACTTATTTAATAAAAATTCAACTGGTTGGTTTAAAATTAATTTGTTTGGCAGAAATAAATAGTCCAAGGTAGAAAATTCAACTGTTTTGTAGAAAATTCGTATTTTTAAATTAAAAATTCAACTGTTTAGTACAAAATTAAACTAATTCGTGGAAGAACAAATTTTTTAGTAAAAAACAATGCTTTTCAAAAAATTAGTTAGATTTTTATCTAAAAAGATGAATTTTCAACTAAAGTAAAGAACTTTAATTAAAAAAATGACTTTTTAGCAAAATTTTTGAATTTTAGGAGTTGATAATCTTTAAATGAAATATTTAAATTTTTAAAAAAGAAGAATAATTTTCAGATACAAATCTTTACCAAAAATAAAATTGTTGAATTTTTAGCTGAGAAAATTAATTAAAACCAAAAATTTAAGAATATAGTGCAAAACTACTTAGATCATCTAAGTAAATGGTTTCGAATATTCTGAATTACTCTGCATTACAAGTGGATTACATTGCATTACACGCAATAAATTGTTTAAGCAATTGATTATTGTTTATAACAATTTTCTCTTAGAATTGACCTGGAAAGTCGCGGTTTTTTCGAAAACTTCCACTTTCTATCCAACATTCAATTAAATTAAGGTACTACTTCATTATTGAAATTCAACAAACACAATTGTTGAAACAAATTATTATTGTAATTATTGTAATTATTTCAAGTTAACGAACATAATTGTTCAAACAATGTATTATTATTTACATTTAAATTTTCTCAGATATTTGCTAGAAATTTGCGGTTTTTTCTGAATTTCCAAACTTTTTGTCAACTTTTTACTTAGTAAGTTAATAATTAGGCAAGTTAAAAACAAATATTAAATATTAATGTAAATGAAAAGACATAGGCTTTCAGTAAATACATTAAAAATAATATTTATTATTATTATTATTATTGTAAATATATTTATAAAGAAGCAGAAAATTGTAAAAAATATCTTTCTCTCTAATGTTTCATTATAGTTTGTTCATAACTAAAAAGGAAAATCAGAGTTTATTTTAGAAAAATTTGCGGCTTTCTAGCACTTATCTAAGAGAATATAGTTATAATTAATAAAAAATTGTTTAAACAATAATGTTTGTTAACTTGTATTAATTATTACTTTACTAAGTAAGTAAAAAGTTTACAAAAAAGGAAAATTTTGGAAAAAACCGCAACTATCTGTCCTTAATATAAAAGAAGATATTTGTAAACAATAATTGCTTCTCACACAATTATTCTTGCTAAACCTAATTAAGGATTACGACACTTTAAGTGAAAAACGGACAAAGAGTTAAGCATCTAAAAAAAAACCGCAACTTTCTGTCATCAAACAAACAAAATATTATTAGCAATGATATAAAATTGTTCAAACAAATATTTTTGTAATCTTCAATTAATTGTAACGTCACACTTATTAAAAAGTGACAAAAAGTTAAAAAATTTCATTCAAAAAACTGTCACTATCTAGAACTTATAAAGAAAAAGAAATCCATCAACAATAATAATTTTTTCAAGCAATTATTATTGCAGAATTTAATTCATTATTCTATACCTTCAGGTGAAAAATGGACAAATAGTTAAAAATTTAAAAAAAAAAAACAACTTTTCACCATTAAACAAATAGAATATCAATGAACATAATAAATTTTTTAAATAATTCTATTTGTTGAATTGAATTAATTATTACGTCGCACTAATTGAAAAGTGATAAAAATCAACAAATTTAAAAAAGACCACAACTATCTAGTATCAATATAGAAGATTATATCTGCAAACAATAAAAATTTGTTTAAACAATTATTTTTGCTAAGTTTTTATTAAATATTAACTTATTTCATGTGAAAAGTGGACAAAAAAATTTAAAAATTCAAGAAAAACACAGCAATTTTATAGCATTATTCTAAGACTTTCTATCTGCATTCTGAAAAAAATGGTTGTAAAGAATAACAAATTTTTTTTTAATTCATGTAAACATCTAATCACCTGAATAAAGTAATACTTTATGTATTGGGAACAATTTGCAATAAAAAATCTTTAAAAAATCGTAATTAGTTCCAAAAACTCGCAAAACCCCTTTTTGCACTTATGGGTTGTTTTTGGGACCCTATAAAACAGAGTTATGGAGGTGATTTTTAAAAAATTAATATTTTACGAGTATTCTATGGCTAATTTTGAAAAAAAAATGTTAAATTTTAATTTGATTGAGCTCATATCGACGACTCTTGGAAAAATTCACAAAACGTCTTTTTTTCTCATGGGAAATACATCTTAAACTTCAAGGGGCTTGCGTTACCTCTAAATATAATTTTTTCTAGAAGCAAAAAAAATTGATTTATTTTTGTTTAGATTCGAACAAATTTTTGAGCGATTTGCATAGAACTTTCTAGAAAAATTTTGTAATACATTTTTGCACGACCCTGTTTGTCACTCGTGCCTGAAAAAACAGTATCAAAGCGATGAATCGCTGTACTGTCAGAGCCGAACTGGATAACTGCGACACGTAGCCTCAGATTCGTCAGTTCACTCTCAGTGTTCTAAGTTTAAGTATTAATTCGCTTCAGGGTCCTAATACACTACTTTTCCATATAATTTCAATTTCGATTTTCATATGTACATGAAGTTCTGAACATTTAAATAAACGAAATATTTCCTAAAAATTATATTTTATATAAAAATATTGTTTTCGCTACAATTTAAAATATGCATATAATTTTCTTTTAACAATTTATTATTTCCAATATAAATGAATTACAAGAATAGTAATTTTTCTAGTTTACAAAGACATCAGTAAAAATATCGTTTATTCGAACGCTCTGAACTTCAAGCACATGATTTCCATAATTTTCTTTGACCCACTCTATTCGACGAGAAAAATAAAAAAATCCCGAGTGAAGTTTATTTTATTACCTAAACATTTCTTGGAAACTTCGCTTTTCGGTTTAACCTACTTATTTTGGAGAAGATAAATCGAAACAAATTGAGCCTGATGTATATTCCAGAATCAGCATTGAATCTCAGTTCAGGGTAGCAGTGGTGGGAACTTTTCGCAGTAGAATAAATTTTCTGTGGTCAGACGCAGAGAAAGAACACAAAACCGATGCTTTCTCTCCTCGCGTCTGACCACATTAAATTTATTCTACTGCAAAATCCTCGTTTGTATTATATCGCGCCTGGATAAAGTGAAGGAATAATTTGTAATTCAAACGAGATATTGTATAATATGACTTACTCTTTGTACTAAAATGCTATATAATCTAATGTTTTATTAATATAAAATCAAATCTTTACAAAATGATTGAGAAATAATAATGAAATTCTCGAAGTAATTATATAATCTAAGATTTGTAATATTAGAGTGTTTGTTAAATTATTTATTTATATTCCAATTGCAAAGAGTCACTTATATTTTATTAAGTCCAGGCCACATTAATTTCGATATTCTACGATGTTTGTCAAACCGGAATTGATTAGATTCAAATTGAAGCCACAAACGTAACAAACATGACCTCAGTAATTTGGGACAAATATTTCAATTTCGATATTGCATTGCATAGTACCAACTCAATAGATTAGTATCAATTTGTATTAAAGGCAAATTTTGCAGAATCTTCTAATTTAATTTACAGAAATATCCTAAGAAGTTTATTTTCTTAAACGAAGTGTCTCGTCGTTTCGAAACTCGGGATAACTAGTCTAATATTTTTCATACGCTTGGCTAGTCGTCTCGAAAATTCGGGACGACTAGCTTATACCCTTTTTCCATTTCCCCGATTTTTCGGGACGACTAGACACAGCCTTTCTTAAAAAAAAAATAAGTTCAGGTGTTCGTTTATAAACGTTGCAAGCTTCTGTTACATGAAACAGATTGAAGAATAAACCTTAGTTTTCATAATAATAAATTATATCAATTAATAACAAATAGTCAATTGTAATACATTATTTTAGACAGTATTTATGCTATAATAACTACTTTTCATCCACCCACGCACTTTATCATATACATTTTTTTTAATTATAATTTTCGCCTAATCGCTTATTTTTTAGAATTTTATTTCACAAATTAATACTATTTGAAATCAAGCAGCACCAAAGTTTAATCCTAATTTTTTAATTTAATATTTCATTTCAATGGCAGCCTTTTTTCAGGAAAATTCGGATAAAAGTTTTTTTTTCTTTTGCCTGACATCAAGTTTTAATTTAAGCACTGGTTAAGAAAAATAAGCAATGTCCTTGCTAAAGTCAACACACCATTTCCGAAGAAGTTTAATTGATATTTGAAACCAAATTTTTAAATAAAAAATTTTGTAACGATTTTCAAGAGTATAAAAAAACTGTTTGGCATTGGTCAGGTCTTTTCGACACATTTTGTAATCCAGATTTCAAACATCGCTTCTTTTTTACAGTAGCTACGTCAGTTTTTAAGTTATACCCAAAAAACATTTCAAAATTTTCTTTTAAATTACCGAAAATTAAATGTGCTCTATTTAAGAAACCGTTCAGTTTTTTTAACGTAAAGAAAGGCCAAATTAGTTCACTTTTGTATGCAAAACAATCCAGTAAAAAGAAACTAAAATTTAGATTATCCGTTATTGTGATGCACTGATTAAAATTTTTTTTAATATGGTCCGCCATATTGGATCCGCTATTTCAAATTTTGGAAATCTGACTTCAGATTCGACATCAGTGACCCAAAAAATTCTACAGTAAGTAATTTTGACAGCTTTGAAGGATTTTACGATTTAGGATTTTAAGGAATATCGTCAGATTTTATGCAATTTAACGAGATTTAAAGGGATTTTTTATATCTTACTAAGATTTAAAAAATGTATTCACAATAATTGAGGTATTTCCATGGATTTTAAAAATTTAAAGAAATTGTGAAATATATAAAGGTAATTCTAATGATTTTAGGATAATCAAAATAATTTAAAGAAATTTGAATAGATTTCAAGAAACTTCGAATGATTGTGAAGATTTCAGGATATTTTAATAGATTCGGAGAAATTCCGAAATATTTCAAAAGTTTAAAGAGGTTGCACAAGATTTTCAAGATTTTAAATTATTTAAAAAAATTCCATGAAATTTTTAAAACCCTTACGAAATTTCAAGAGATCTCAGAAGATTTGACGTTATTTAAACTTTTAAGAAATTCCGATGAAATTTCAAAAAATGACAAAAAAATGGAGGAATTTCCAGGGATTTCATTGTTTTCTTAATTTTCTCGTTTTTTCATATAAATGTAAACCGAATTATTAGAACCCAGTAAGAAAATCTATCTATTTTTTGTAAAAAGTTCAATCATTTCGATTAATAAGTCTATTACTAAATTTTTGTTTAATCTTTGTGTTTAAACATTATTGGTTGACAATTTTATTATTCGGTTAAAAATTAAATTATTTTTCCGAAAATTCAGGAAATTTAATGAAAAGATATCAATATTTGTTTTTGTGGGTTTAATCCATCTGTTTTTAATTTTAAATTAAAATATTTTTTTGTTGATGCATCAACTGTTACATTTTTTGTTGAAAATGCATTTTCTAGGTAAAAAATTCTATTACATGGTTAAAAGTTAAACTACTTGCTCAAACAATCATTTTCTTAGTTAAAAATTCACAATTTTAGTTGAAAATTTATTTTTTTTTGTTAAAAATTGATTCCCCTGAGTGAAGATTTGACTATTTTGTTGGTAATTCAACTGAGTGGTTAAAAATTAACTTTTTGTTGATAATTATCAGTTTCGGGTTAAAAATTCAACTGTTTGATACAAAATTAAACTGTTTTGCAAAAAAGTCAATTTTCATCATTAAAAATTAACTCTTTTGAATTAAAATTTAACTGATACATTTTTTGTCAAAAATTTACATTTCTATGCTTAAAAGTCTACTAATTATTAAAAAAATTTTAAAAACGAATATATATTTGCATATATATAATGAAAACTAACCGAATAAAATTTGAACCAACATAACGTCTGTTGTTTAAACTATTTAGTTAAAAATTTATATAAATTTTTGGAAATTCTTATTTCTTGCTACAAAATTAATTTTCTTTATTAAAAATTTAAATATTTGGTTTAAAATTAATGTATGCTGTTAAAAATTTGTCTTTTCTGGTAAAAAGTGAATTCCCTTAGTTAAGAATTGACCTATTTGGCTCAAAATTTATGTATTCTGTTGATAATTTCTCTTTTTTTGGAAAAAAAAAATCTTCTGTGTTGAAAATACATTTTTTTGGCTCAAAAT
>JAUELO010000023.1:5032553-5046752 GCA_032357855.1 Amphibolips quercusostensackenii
AAAATTATATTAAAAAATTTATTATTATGGAATTTCTTTTTTTGGAAATTTTATTATTCGGGAATATTCCAAATTGGGAATTTTGCAGTGTCGCGATTTTTATTCTTCGGGATTTTTCAGTCGTATCAAAAAATTGGTTTTTTTCAGTAAAAATTAATGTTCTTAATTAAAAATTCAACTACTGCACCTAAAGATTCATCTTTTTAGTTGAAAATTCAACTTTTGTTGAAACTAGTATTTTATAAAAAATCGTTCTTTCTTCAATTTTGAAAATTTTGTTAAGAGTAAATGTAACTATTACAGTTAAATATTCATCATATTAGTTGAAAATTCATCAATTTGGTTGGGAGTAAACTTTTCAACTAAAAATAATTATTTTTGAGTAGAAAATTTATGAATTTTGTTGAAAATTCGTTATTTTTGGTAAAAAATTAATCTTCTTGGTCAAAAGTTCATTTATTACAATTGAGGATTAATCTTTTTGGTTTAAATTTTAAGTTTTGTTGAAAATTTTAGTATCTTCTAATTTTTTCATTATTTGAAAATAATTTTGTTAAAAGAAAATGTAGCTATTTCTAAAAATTTATCAATTTAGTTGCAAATTAATTTTTAAACTGAAAATTGATCTAATCAATTTTCAGTTCAAAATTAATATTCTTTAGTAGAAAATTTATGCATTTTGTTGGAAATTCGTCTTTCTTGGTAAGAAATTTAACTTTTGGGTTGAAAATTCAACTATTGCAAGTAATGATTTATTTTTTTGGTCTAAAAATTCAATGTTCTTCTAGAAATTCAACTATTTTCTGAAAATTCGTTTTTTTTTCAATTTTAAATTAATTTTGTTAAGACTTGAAAATTAATTATGTGACTGAAAATTTATATTTTAAGTAAAATAATTAGTCATTTTGTTTAAAATTCGTCATTTTCGGTGAAAAATTATTCTTTTTGCTTAAAAATTTAACTATTGCAGTTGCAGATTCATATTTTTGGTCTAAAATTCAACTAAACCAGTTTCAGACTCATCATTTTATTTGCAAATTCATCAATTTTAATGAAAATTCTTTTATTTTCTTAAGATTTTTTTTATGCAAATAATTTTTGTTAATTGAAAATGTAACTTATCATGTTTGATATTCCATCATTTTAGTTAAAAATTTATCTCTCTGGATGGAAATTATTTTCTTAACTGAAAATTGTTCCAATTATTTTTGAGTTGTACACTGATATTTTTCCGTAAAGAATTCATGCATTTTTTTGACTTTAAATTTAAATTTTGTTAGAAGTTTAACTATTTTCTAGAAATTCGTTTTTTTCTTCAATATTCAATTAATTTTATTAAGAGAAAATGAAACTATTTTAGTTTAAAAAATTTATCATTTCAGTTGAAAATTCATTAATTTGGTTGAAAATTAACTTTCAAACTGAAAACATATCTAATCAATTTTAAGTTGCAAATTGATATTTCTTGGTATCAAATTCATTTATTTTGTTAAAAAATTCGTCTATAATGGTGAAAAATTAATCTTCTTGTTTAAAAATTTAACTATTGCAGCTAAAGATTTATTTTTTTGTTTCAAAATTCAACATTTGTTTCAAGCTTAACTATTTTTTGAAAAATTCTTTATCTTTTTTAATTTAAAAATTATTTTTTTTAACAGAAAATGTAAATATTTCAGTTAAAGATACATCATTTTAGCTCCAATTCATAAATTATATTTAAAATTAATTTTTAACTGAAAATTGTTCTAATCAATTTTGAGTTGAAATTTTATATTTTTCAGTAGAAAATTCATGTCTTTTTTGAAAATTTGTCTTTTCTGGTAGAAAATTAATCTTTTGGTACAAAAATAAAACAATTTCACTTAAATTTTTTTAACTCTAATCTTTTTGGTTGAAATTCAATGATTCTAGTTGAAAATTCGTCATTTCGTTTGTAAATTCATCATATTGGTTTGAAATTTTACTATTCCTGTTGGATATTCATAAATTTAGTAGAAAATTTATTACTTTGCTTAAAAATCTAACTATGTTGCTGAAAATTCGCTTTTGTGTTAAAAGTTAACTTTTAAACTAAAAATTGAACTATTTCATTTTCAGTTCATAATTCATCTTTTTGGTTGAAAATTTAACAATTACAGTCAAAAATTCATTATTTCAGTTACAAACACATATTTTTGGTTTAAAATTCAATTATTTCAGTTAAAGATTCATCACTCTAGTTGAAAATTTATCACTTTAGTTAAAAATTAATTTTTAAACTGAAAACTTGTCTTATCAATTTTTGGTTGAAAATGAATCTTTTCTGTAAAAAGTCCATGCTTTTTCCAACTTCTCTTTTCAAACATAAAATTGATCTTCTTGGTTGAAAATAAATCTTTTCCTTCAGAAATTAATAGCTTGATAACTTCAAATGTTTCTGATTGAAAATAAAAATCTGTTTGGCTTAAAATATCAACTATTACATTTTTCGATGAGAATTCATCTCTTTCAGTTTAAAATTATTCTAGCTCGTGCAAAATTAATTTCTTAAACTTAAAATTTCACTAAACTGTTTAACATTTCGTTGAAAATTCGTTTTTTTTTGTTTGCAAGACAATTTTTCGAAGCTGAAAATTAAACTATTTAATTTTCAGCTGAAAATGTAAGTATGTAATTTTTGGAAAAAATTTAATTATTTAATTTTTAGTTAAAAATTTCTTTTTTCCTATTCACTCAGACTAACTTTTTTTCTGTCCATTAATATTTGAAGACGAACATTCTAAGGAATTTAAAAGCATTTGATGAAATCCCTAAGAATCCGAGGAGAGTTTTGAAAAATTCAAGATAAATTGAAGAAAAATTTAAATATCCGTTGAATTGAGTTAAATTAAGTGAACAACTAAAAAAGAAATTAGCAAAGTAAAAAAAAGGAGCTAAGAAGTTGTGTAAGGAGAAAAAAATTAATTAAGAAAGTGGAGAAATGGGAAAAGCAGTGAAAAAGAATACAGAATCAAGAAAAAAGATTAAAATCAGTTGTGCGATAGAAAAAAAAGGAAGAAAATAAAACGTTTAAGGAGAAGGCAATACAGTCATGCATGGAGAGAGAGAGAGAGGTATGGGAAGTAGTAAGTAGAGAGAGGAAGAAAAGGAAAAAGTTAATTTGACTATTAAAATGTTAGAATGAGAAAAAATTTTTGATGGATTATTGGAAGTGATAGAATAGGAAATACTGAAAGGAGGAAATGAAGGAAGGTGAAAAAGAGTAAGTAGATATCAAATGGGAAGGTTGTGCAAAAGGTTATGTCAAGGGGAGTGTAGACCAGAAATATAAAAAGTACGGATAGAGGTATCAACAGTAAAAAAAGGAAAAGGAAAAATTGTTAAAGATTACAGAGAGGTTAAATTGATGCTGACAATATGTCAAATGTATGTGACAATGGTATCAGGAAATTTGAAGAAAGAGGTAGAAGAGGTAGAGAAGGTAGATGAGGTAGAGGAGGTAGATGCGGTAGAAAAGGTAGAGGAGGTAGAGGAGGTAGAGAAGGTAGAGGAGGTAGAGAAGGTAGAGGAGGTAGAGGAGGTAGAGAAAATAGATGAGGTAAAGGAGATAGAGGAGGCAGAGAAGGTAGAGGATGCAGAGAAGGTAAAGAAAGTATAGGATAAAGAAAGTTTCGAGGGAAAAAATAACAGGTATCTTCAAACAGACAAAAAGTAAGGATGGGGTAAAAGAAAGTAAATAGGAGACATTTTTTGGTTGGCTAGAGGTGTAAGGCAGGATATCCTTCTAAACCTGCTCTTGTTTGATATATTAATTTCAGATTTAAAAGAGGAGATAAAAAAAAGTTAGGAAAAAGTAAAGCTAGATGATGAAAAAATATATACAGTGCCATAAGCAAATAATAAAGAAATCCCGGGCTCAATTACGATGTTAGAAAAACACTTAAATAGGTAATTAGGCTTAAAACAGATATAGTGAAGATAATAAGGTTCATAAATAAGAGAGAGGGAGAGTATAAAATGGACCTTAAGATAGTAAGGTTTACAGAGAATAAGTAAAGGAATTTAAATACTTTCGTTTAATCACGCAAGCGAAAGGGGAGCATGGGGTGCATATTAGGGAAATGATTGGGAAATATGTAAAGCTAATGAAACACATGCAAGAAATAGGAAGACGAAGATTAAAAAAAAAATGAAATATACGAACGAGGTTGATTTATATACTTTTAAGACTGGTATTAGGCTATCAAAGAGAGATATAGGGATAGAAAGAGAGGAAGGAGATAGAGTGGTTGTAAATAAGATATATAAGATGACATTAGGGTAAGACTAGAAAACTCCCGGTTACATGGTAAGAGGAGAGGCTTAAGATAAGTAAAGAACAAGAAAGTGGAAGAGGACTTGGGAATTAAAAGAGAAACTTAGGGTGGAAAAGGGAAGAAAGATAGTGATTATATATTAAGATAATGGGAAGAAGAAAGAAAAGAGTTTAGTAGAGATCAAGGGATAGGAGAAGGAGGAGATATGGACACGACAGGGGAATCAATATACAATAAATGGTATCAGGTGATAAAAAAAGAAGGATTGCCAAAATATCTGGAAGGAAGATGTTGAGAAAATAGATGTATAAGAATAGGTAGACGGGAACTGAGAAATGAAGCAAAAGAATCAGTGTATCGACAGAAGGATGAGAAGAGGAAATGCAGAGTATATGAATGGACAGGGAAGATATTGGAGTACGTATGAGATGGTTTTATAAAAAAAAGGATGACAGAGGAGGATGGGAAGTGAATGAGAAGCAAATTTTTGAGACGGAGTGACTGGAAGAAGAATGGATGAAGTAGGTAGAAAAAGCAAGAGGAGATAAAGAAGAAAAATGATCTAGTGAAGGTGTACAGAAACATAGATTGTGTGAGCCCTAAGGGGACACATTATAAATAAAGAAGTTTTTTTGATCTTAAAAAAGTTTGATAATCAATTTTCTTTGCCATAAATAATTTACGAGATTTCCATTACTAATTCACAAGAGATAAAGAAAAAAAGAAGTAAAAAAACGGTAATTGATGATGTAGAAATTTAAAAAATGTAAAAGGCATACTTCAACTATGTAGCGAGCCTTACAGTTCGCGTACTTTGCTACTTTTTCAGTCTAAAGCTCAAGCGGACACGCCAAAGCTATCGTTCTACAAGACGCTGGATAAGATAAATGGCTACCCGTTATACTTTGGAAGTGCCTGGACGAACCATTCATCATGGCTTTCATATATATTTATTATATCGAACCCTCTCCGTCATCTGCAGCGTATGGTATTTAATCGCCTTGATTCAACCCGAGACTACAGCGGATTTATGCTAGAAAAAAAAATTAATTAGAAATATCTCACAAATCGGAAAGAGTTCGATATCGGCAAGATTACGAGGTCCGTGGCGACAAAGTTTTAATACGGATTCTTTTAGGATTTTTTGCGGAAAACGCGAATCTGGAACTATTTATTTATTGACTTTTTTAATTTGAGTAATTTCTTAACAACATGAATTCCGATAAGATTTTTTGCGAGAAACGCGAATCTGGTCATCGAATTCTTTCTACCCCCCAAGAGGGGAAATAAAAATCGGGGTGTTTCTGAACTTACTCTACTCCCAAAAAACAATACAAAAAACAGGGAAGGAATTATTAAACATTTTTATTTGAAATATCTGAAATTTGCAAATATCTTTCAAGAAATTTTTTCAAGATTTTTAAAAATATGATGTATCCATATGACCTTAAAAACAAATAAACCTGAAAAACAAATGGATATTAAAATTTTTTTTTTATTGATTATGCTAGTGTATGAAAAAAAACACAAATGCCTCTAGACAAAGTAACTGTTGTAAACCAGCTTTTAAAAATTACAAGAAATAATATTTTATGTCTGGTAAACAAGGATCGTAATAACGAAATGTCAATGCATAAATACATTTACTACCTTCCATAAATGTCACTCTGTACAGCATACTTTTAAAGAAACAAAAAGCATTTATTTTGAGTCTAATTGGAATTTAACTGCACACCGTTATTTCCGTTCTCACATTAATGACTCTATATTTTGAAATTTCGATGACCAAACAGTCGCAGGTTGATTTTGTATTCATTGCAGGAAAAATTTAAAAATTCTATTATTCTGCACCATTAACTTTGTATATAAAAATTTTTAAATAAATAATTTTACTCTATCATAAAATTTATCACTTAATGTTTCTAGACGTTATTGATAGAAGAGAAAACTTGAACTGGAAATAATTGTGTAATTATGACAAATGATTCTGTTCTTTACTTTTTGCAACCACAATTTAATTCATAAACTTTCTTACATTTTTAAATAGATAAAAAAATTAAATTATGCTTAAAAACTTATTTTAAAGAATGAAAAAAAAATTAGAAGCTTTTTAATAATTATGAAAAATTTGTGGAGATTTGATTTTATTTAAGATTCGTGGGAAAAATATTAAATAGTTAACGTTTTATTTTCAAAAAATAATTTAAAGATTTAAAGATTTAAATATGTGAGACAAAAGTATGAAAGGTTTTTACAATTTTTCTAATTTTTCATTGTTAAAAAAAATTTAAGGTAAAATGAACTTTGCAGGGTGTGAACAGAATGAGAAAAATGTTCTTAAGATCCATGATAAAGTTTTAGAAAAAATGTAGGTAAGTTTCAGAGAAACTTAATAAAAAACTTAAAAACTTGAAAAAAACTTTGAAAAACTGTAAAACGATTGAAAAATAATTAAAACTTGTGACGAATTTTGATGAATTTTGGTGAGGTTTCACGAAAATGAAAAAATTTTCTTAGGTACCTAGGATAAATCAAAATGATTTTTTGTTTCAAAAAATTAATTTTAAGAGATTTTTTAAACAGATTTAAAACCATTTCGAAAGATTCCTAAAATTGGCAGAGAAGCATCTGAAATACATATTTTAAGGCAATTTTTCAATTTTGCATAATTAAAACAAAATGCAGGAAAAATTCAAATAATTTTTACAGATTAAAATTTTTAAAATTTTAAATTAAATTTAAATTCAATTATTTGAAAAAAATGAAAAAAAAATTAAATTTAAATTCAATTTAAATTTTTTTTAATTTTTAAAGATTAAAAAAGAATTATTCTCACACTTGTGTAAAAATTCTAATTAATTTTTCATTTTTAAAACTGAACTTTATCAGCAAATTAAAAGGGTTTTGAAGCATTTTAAAGGATTTCCTAAAATTTCGAAAAAGTGTGTAAAAGATTTTCAAGCAGAATGTTTTCATTTGGTAGGAATAAAAAATAAAAAAAATAAATTGAGTAAATTTAAGAAATATTTTAAAAAGTCAAATAGATTCAAAAAGAATTTTAGACTTTAAAATATTTTTAGAAATGCAAATTTTTAGAAATTGAAAAAAAACTGTAGAAGCTTTGAAAAATTTTCGAAAGGTTTCGAGAGAATAAAAAATTATATTAAAATTTCTGAAAACATTCATAAGATTATAAGCCAATTTTTTTAAATTTTGAATGCATTTTTAAATTTTAAGAAAATTCGAGTCACTTAAAAATATTCTTAGGAATTTAGGACGTTTTCAATATATTAGAAATACTTAAAAACTTCGAAACATTTCCGAAAATTTAATAAATATTTCTTGATTTCTTCGAAACTTCTAAAAGCTCTGAACATCTTTTAAAAGAGTTGAATTTTTTCTAATATTTAGTAAAATCCTTTAAAATAAATTTTTATTAAATCTCTTAGATTATTTTTTAACACATCTGAAATATTCAAACATCTTTTGTAATTTTCTTTAGAATCTTATTAAAATCATATTTATATACTTTAAGAAAGAAACTAGTAATACTTATTTTCTTGTTTTCAATTCTCGGAACTTAATTTCAGCTGAAATTTAGGTGTTCTAAATGTTTAAAAAAAAAAATATTACAAATTTTTATAAAAATGTTCCTCTATAGAGAATAAAATTCAGAGTCAAACATTCGCATTTTCGTGTCGTAGAAAATAAATTTTTTGAATAAAAAAAGTAACTATTCCAGTTAAATGTTCATCATTTTAATTTAAAATTATTTTTTTTTTGGTCAAATATGAAACTATTTTTGGTTGAAAGTTCATTCGTTTTGGTAGAAAAGTCTACCTATATATTTTTGGCAGAGAATTTATCTTTTTTGTTTAAAAATTTTATTTTACGGTTAGATCCGTTTGTTTTTGATTTGAAATTAAAATATTTTTTGGTTGACATATTTACTACTTTAATTTTTGTTCATAATTGATATATTTTTTAAACTACAGCTACTCGGTTAAAACTTAAACTACTTTCCTGAAAGTTCATTTTCTCAAAATCATCTTGTTTAATAGAAAATTTATCTTTTTGATGAAAAATTCATCTTTTCTTAAAAATTCGTTTTTTTATGGTTGCAAAATAATTTTTTTAACTGAAAATTTGACTATTTCATATTAGGATAACAAATGTATCTTTTGTAGTTAAAAATTGAACTATTTAATTAACTCTTTATTTTCCTTGCCTGAAAATTCAACTAATTGGTTGAAAATTGATGTTTTTTCGGAAAATTGGTCTTTCTGGGTAGAAAATCAACCATGGTTGAAAATTAATTTTTTTGGTTAAATATTTATTTTTTTTCGAGCATTGAGTTTTTTAGTTAAAAAATCAGTTTTTTTTTGGTTGAAGAATCAATCTTTGAATTAAAAATTATCTGTTTCGTAAAAAATTAAACATTTTTGTGTGAAAATAAGCTTTCTGGTGAAAAAGTCAAATGTTTTTCAAAAATTAGACTCCTATCTACTTTTATTGAATTTAGCAATTTTGTTAGATAGTCAATTTTTAGTTAAAGATTCTTTATTTCACATAGTTGAAAATCAATATTTTTTATTTAAAATTAAACTTTTTCGTTCAAAAAAATCGTTGTTTTGTTGTTAGCAATTTATTCTTAAACTGAATATTTTACTATTCCAACTAAAAATTCATCATTTTAGTTAATAATTAATCTATTTGCTTGAAAAGTCCACTATTCTAATTTTAAATGAAAATTCATTTTCTTAAGTTTAAAATTTTATAATTTGGTTAAATATCTAATTATTTTGTGAAAAACATAACAACTATGTTAAAAAATTCTTATATTTGGTTTTGAAATTTATCTGTTTCATTCAAAATGTAATTTTTTTGTTAACTATTATCATTCTGTTTTGGCTGAAAAGTCAACTTTTTACTTAAAAATTAATATTTTTTGGTAAGCTTAAACTCTTTTTCAGTAAAAACAATTTTCATTTTGGTCTGAAATAAAAAATATTCCATTTTTGGTTGAGAATTCATTTTTTTTTGTTAAAAATTCATCTTCATAGTTGAATTTTTATCTCTTGGGTTGAAAGTTAATCTATTATGTTGAAAATACGCTTTTCTAGTGATGAATTAATTTTTCAACTGTAAATTTAATATTTAATTTTGGTAAAGTTAAAGGTCAACTATTTTGCTAAAAAATTTTTTCTTTTGTTTGAATTCAAATGTTTTAGATTAAAAATTATTTTTTTTTTTTAGTAAAAATACTAACTATTATATGCCTGGCTTAAAATTCATGTTTTTTGTTAAAGATTCACTTATTTGGTTAAAAGTTAAACTCATTTGTTAAAAATTCATTTTTTTGTTTGGAAATTCATTATTGTAGTTAAAGACTTATATCTGGTTGAATTCTTTTCTTTAAATTTATCTTTTTGGTTACAAATTTAATTTTTTAGTTTAGTTCACATCTCCTTGTTTGGAAATTGAACTATTTCGTTAAAAAATTTTCTTCTCTTGCAATAAATTATTTTTTGTTTCAACTAAAAATTAAAATATTCTAGTTTAGTTGAAAATTGTTTTTTTTTTCGGTTGACATATTTTAATGAAGTTGCGTAAAAATAAATATTGAATCCGCAAAACAGATTATTGATCCAAAATGTGAAATTTTCCCAGTAGAATGAAAATAGTAATGTTATGAATAAATAAATACAAATTGTGTTGTTAATTAAAAAAACAAAAGACGTTTTTCAAAACCTAGCTTCTTCAGATTTGTTTTTATTAAAAAATTATGAAATTTATGAAATTAGTATAACGTTTAGTAGTTCAACAAGGTGTTTTTGAACGACGTGCAAGTTTTGAACTAGCACCCATTATATTAGTCTAAATTCACGTAGTGGAAGAGGCGTGGTGCACTTAAGGAGAGTAGTTAAGGGTTAAATGTCTTTAACTGCTGAGTATGCGAAGGCGTTGTGCCTAAATGGATTCCAACGCAACTAAAGAGCTTCTGTGTCGAGTGTTTTATCACGTAATTGTTTTATGAAAATTTATTATTATTTCATGAAGATTTATATATCTCTTAAATGAAATTTTAAGGAATAATTATCCTGCTCTATATTCTATTAAATATATAATGCAAAATCGAAATATAACCAAGACAGCTACCAAGTATTACGTTACGCTATTTTCAGTAATTTTTGAATTAAACCTTTTCTCTTTTAACATTGTGCGACATTTCATATTCCCTTCCCCTTTTCCAGTAGCCTAACACGCTTTTGACACTTTTCCATTCGCCCTTTCCCCATTAAGTGGGAAATAAAAATGCAACCATATGCGATTTTCAGTTAACTTGCTTTTCATTATGTGAAGAGTTTCAACAGGACCATATCCCATTTCCAGTAACTTTTTTTTTCATTATATTAGGAGTAAAAATACACTCATATAACATTTTTAGAAATAAAAAAAGTAGGCGTAAATTAAAACATAGCTCTATTCTTTTTCCAGTAGCCTAAAACACACCTGTTCCTTTTTCAGGAGCCCATTTTTTGTTATGCAAAAAGTGATAATATAACCATATTCCATATCCAGTCCCCTTTCTTTTTTTCACGTAACAAGTTAAAATACAATAATATCACGTGTTTATTTATTAGGAAAGGGTAAACATAAGGGGAAACACAGCTTTACTCCTTTTCCAGTAGCCTGAAACACTCTCATCCCTTTTCCAGCAGCCTTTATTTTCATAACGTAAAAAGTAAGAATACAACCATATCTTACTTCCAATAACCTTTTTTTCATGATGTGAAAAAGGAAAATGCAATCATATCAGATTTTAATTTGTGAAAAAAGGGTAGACATGAGTGGAAACACAGCTTTGACCCTTTTCCAGTAGCCTTTCTTTTTATTACATGAAAAGTAAAAATACAATATCACATTTTTAGCAATAGAAAAAAAAGTAGGCGTGAGCAGAAGCACAGCTCTATCCCTTTTCAGTAGCCTAAAACACCCGTATAATTTTTCCAGTAGCCTTTTTTTGTTATGCGAAAAGTGATAATAAACCCATATTCCATTTCCAGTAACCTTGTTTTTTAACGTAACAAGTAAAAATACAATAATATCACGTGCTCATTCATTAGGAAAGGGTAGACATGAGTGTAAACACAGCTCTACCCCTTTTCTAGTAGACTAAAAAACTTTTATCCCTTTTACGGAAGCCTTTATTTCTATAACGTAAAAAGTAAGAATACAACCATATTTTATTTCCAGTAATCTTTTTTTTCATGATGTGAAAAAGGAAAATACAATCATATCAGATTTTTATTCGTGAAAAAAGGGTAGACATAAGTGGAAACACAGCTTTGACCTTTTTCCAGTAGCCTTTCTTTTTATTACATAAAGAGTAGAAATACAATATCACATTTTTATCAATAGAAAAAAGAGTAGGCGTGAACTAAAGCACAGCTCTATCCCTTTTTAGTAGCCTAAAACACCCGTATCATTTTTCCAGTAGCCTTTTTTTGTTATGCGAAAAGTGATAATAAACCCATATTCCATTTCCAGTAGCCTTGCTTTTTTTACGTAACAAGTAAAAATACAATAATATCACGTGCTCATTCATTAGAAAAGGGTAGACATGAGTGTAAACACAGCTCTACCCCTTTTCTAGTAGCCTAAAACACTCTTATCCCTTTTCCAGCAGCATTTATTATCATAACGTTAATAAAAATACAACAATATCTTATTTCCAGTAACCTTCTTTTTCATGATGTAAAAAAAGAAAATACAATCATATTAGATTTTTATTTGTGAAAAAAGGGTAGACATGAGTGGAAACACAGCTTTGACCTTTTTCCAGTATCCTTTCTTTTTATTATATAAAGAGTAGAAATACTATGATATCACATTTTTAGCAATAGAAAAAAGAGTGGGCGTGAGTTAAAACACAGCTCTACTTCTTTTTCAGTAGCCTAAAAAACCCTTATCCCTTCGCCAGTAGCCTTTATCTTTATAACGTAACAACTGGAAATAAAATAATATCATATGTTTATTCATGGGCAAGGGTAGATATAAGCAGAAACACAGCTTTACCCATTTTACAGTATCATAAAATACTCTTATCCCTTTTCCATCAGCCTTTATTTTTATTACGTAAAAATAAAAAATACAGCTATACCTTATTTCCAGTAACCTTTCTTTTCATCATGTAAAGAGCGAAAATACAATCATATCACATTTTCAGTCATAAAAAAAAGTAAATTTCCAGTAACCTTCCTCTTCATGAAATGACAACTAAAAATACAACCATACCACGATTTTAGTAATGTGAAAAGGATAGAAGTGAGTGGAAATACTGCCCTACCCCTTTTCCAGTACCCTACCACACCCTTACTCCTTTTCCAGTAGCCTTTTTTTTATTATGTGAAAAGTATAAATACCACCATATCCCATTTCCAGCAACCTTCCTTTTACATTGCGAAAGAAAGTAATTACAACTATATCTTATTTCCAGTTGTTTAGTTTCAACTAATTAATAATGAGTTAAAACTATTTGATACTAGTATTAGAATAATTAAAATTAAATTCTTTAGACATTTCTTTTCATGTGACAACATTGATATGTTATCACACTCCTTGCCATCAAACCATCACGTAATATGTTAACGCTCCCATAAGTACATTATGATTTGAAGGTTTATAAATTTAAACGCGTTTATTTTTATAATATTTTTAAATTTTATTTGACATTCATGTCTAATCAGAAAATAACTCTTAATTTAAAATATACATTGTACTGGACCATTTTATATTACCGCTTTAAATTTGTATAAATCGACGGTGCAAGAGAGATGAGTGGATGAAAGATTTATGTTTAAAGCACTGCAAAGAGTTTGATTTCTTTTGTTCCTCCATTGGTAAATTCAACGAAATATAGATTAAGCTTAAGGAAATTCTGCAATTGTCTTTTAAAGTTGTTGGATTTCAATAAATGTGAATATGAATTTAAAAAGACTTCAGATTTAAATATTTTTTAACACTAGAAATTCCGACAGGTACAGTTTGTACTTGGCACTAATTTTTTTAATTTAATAATTTTATTTTTTATATTTAGTATGCGATATATTTTACTAGGATGAGCCAATTGCAAAAATATTTGTTTTATTAGGTCTCACCCACATATTTTGATTAATTTGGTGAACAGTGAATTGTGGAGTTTAAAACAAAAACCATGTTTGATTAATGTCTTGGGCTCTTAAATACCCAAAATAGTGAAAAAATGTTTTTCAACATTCTCATCATTTATGATGGAGAAAGTATTTGATTTGTCCGAAATTCCACACATCTTTTCAACGGATCTCCATGTTTTAAAATAGAAGCCGTAAAAAAGTTTTGTCGATAGCGTCTGTGTATTTGTCCGCCCATACGTCCGTAAACACGATAACTCTCTAAAAAAGAAATAGATAGAATTAGCCTTCAGAACAATTTTTTGCGTCTGAAAGGAAGAACGATTTCGTTTAGTAGCCTTCCGTAACCTTTGGTTCTGGTTTTATCCATCGAAAATGACATGCAAACATCTAATATTCAAATTTTATGCCAAACGACGTGAGATACGTAAAAAGTCTAAAAGAAAAATTACAGCCTTTCAAAATATTTACAAATTTGCTCTTAACCATGTTTTCAAAGGTCTCGAAGTTTTTGTTTTATCCATCCAAAATGCTGCGAAAACAATTTTCCTATTTTTGTCTAACAACGCGAGATACGAAAAAGTGTTAAGGGCATGTGATACTTCGTCGTGTGGTAAATCAGGTTCAGTTCCCTCGGGTTTTTTTGTCCACAAAAATTAAAATTTTTAAAAACTGTATGTGCACTATCTTCAAGTTAGGAACGTTTTTCAGCTCTCTGCCATTTCTTACAT
>JAUELO010000023.1:5051118-5067029 GCA_032357855.1 Amphibolips quercusostensackenii
CAACTAATTAATAATGAGTTAAAACTATTTGATACTAGTATAAATGTACATCAAATTGAATTATTTAGACCTTTTTTATTTGAAAAGAATAATGTATTTAAAAATAACCTTTAACAACAAATTGAATTAACAAATTAAAGGTCTTTGGCTAAATATATTTATTTATTTTTTTAAATTTGACAATTTTTGGGCTGTGCATCAGAAGCAGGCGTACACCATGCTTCTGACAGAAAGCCTGAAATCCTTTAAAAACAGGGAAAATAGAGCGATTTTGATTAGCATAGCCATACTCAAAGGTTACAAAATTTCGTTAAACGTACAAACAAATAATATTGAAAGAAAATCATTTCTTAAAAATTGCTTATTTTCAAAAAAAAGAAGAAAAATACGTCGACCAATCAGGGAAATTTGAACCCTGTCTGTTCAATAAATACAATGCTTGGCGAATCATCAACAATAGGGAAGTCGCTTTTTGCGGGTGGACGAGACGACAATGGGATCACTAATACCGATTGGAAGAGCGGTCCTCGAGTTCTTTTATTGTCAAGCTTTTCCCTCGCGATAAAGAGCTTATTACTAGGTTTTACAACTGTGAAGTTCTCACCTTCGAAAAAAAATTCTCGCTTCGTCTATCATCTAGAAAAAGTATCATGCGAAGCGGACCATTCGAGCGAATAATAGGGACCTATATTCATTAGGAGATTTTCAAGTTGATTGAAATCAAGGGTACTTTCTGACTTAAAGTACACCATTAGCACTCATTAGGTGATTAGGATAGTCCATTAGCCGAACTCGACCTTAACCCTTTTCCAGTAGCCCTGCTTTTCAATAACTAAACACTTAAAATGCAACCATATCCTACTTCCAGTAAACTTTCTTTTCATTGTCTAAAAAGTGTCAATAGAGCCATATCCTATTTCGATTAATCTTTTTTTTTATTCTATGATAAGTGAAAATACAATCGCAACACATTTTTAGCAATGAAACAGGGATAGGCGTAAGTGAAAACACAACTTTACCCATTGTACAGTAGCCCAAAACACCCTTTTCCAGTAGCCTTTCTTTCTATTATGCGAAAAGTGAAAATACAACCAGATCTTATTTTCAGTAAGCTTTCTTTTCATTATGTGATAACTGAAAATACAACCATATCACATTTTTAATTATAGAAAAAGGATAGGCGTAAGTGGGAATACTGGCCTACCCCTTTTCTAGTGTATATTATATAAAAAGTGAAAATACAATCATATAACATTTTTATCAATAGAAAAAAAGGTAGGCGTAAGTGGAAACATACACAGTCTGACTAAACACTGACTTGTACTACATGAAAAAGGACTGGATGTCCAACTAAATACTGACTTGTTCTACTATAATTCTACCTCCAGCTTCCGGATTTATTTTCAAATTTGTAAGATATGTCACATTTGTGTACGTACCCTATGCCTGACCAAAAACTGTTTTGCACTACTCTAAGGAATTTGTTTCTGACTGAATCAGGACTTACTCTTCAGAAACAATTCTGCTAAACGTACAGGATTTTCAGCTAAACTAAGGGCCGCATAGATTTTCCGTAAAGATGACAGAATTTTCTGCAGATTTTATAGAATTTTTAGTGATTTTATACACTTGCGAATATTTTCTAATGAAGGAAAAATTTACCTTTCTTGATCCCCTTTTTTCCTCGTTCACAAAAGTTTTTCAAGGTAAATAAAATATAAAGACTCGATCTCTTGAATTGAAAAGTTTTGAAATTGAGGCCTAAGATTTTTAATTTGAACCCTTAATGATTTACACGTATAAAAGAAAAGATTTCAACTTTTTTTAATTGACTTATTTTAAATTAAATCCATTTGAACTGCAGAACTTAGAATTTTAAACTTTTTCAAACTCACAATTAGAATAAAATTAGAAAGTCACAGTTTTTCTGAATTTTTCAACTAATTATCAAATTTTTTATAAGAGCGAGAAAACAAGTAATTACATTAACAAAAAATAATTTTAAAAAATTTTATTATTTATAATTTCTTTTTTCTGAAGTTTTTTACTTTTTGTCCACTTTTCACGTGAAAAAAGGTAATAAGTATCGCAATTTAGCAAAAATAATTCTTTAAACAATTCATTATCGTTTGAAAATATCTTCTTTTAGAGAAATGCTAGAAAGTTACAATTTTTCTGGAATGTTTACACTTTTTAGGTATGAACAAATAATAAATGAAAATATAAAAAAATCATTGTGCAAATAGAAAGCATTCCACTTTTTCAGAACAAAGTACTTTTACTTTTCGCCTTTGTACAAAAAATATTAATCAAAGCAAAAAGGCTCTCAGTAACCACTTCAACGAAAAGCTGCATTCAATGTGACCCACATGAAAATTTCTGATATAACTTTAAGAGAAGATAGGCATTAACAATAATAAATTGCTTAAACAATCATTTTTGTTAAATTGCATTAATGGTAAGCTTACTTTAGGTGAGAAGTGGATGAACAGTTAAAATTTTTTTTTCAAACTGCAGCCTTCTAGCATTTTTTAAAGAGAATGAATTAAAAATAATAATGAATTCTTTAAACAACTTTATTTGTTAAATTGTATTCATTATTACCTTGGTAATTTTAAAGTGGAAAACAATTAATTTTTTTTCAGACAAAAACCGGCTGTCTGGCTCTACTATGAAATAATATTGATATAATAATAGTTTGTTTCAACAATTTCTTTTATTATACTAAATAAACTAATTAATCACTTAAAGCAAAAAGTGAACAAAAAGTTGAAAATAAAAAAAATTGCAACTTTCTAGCACTGTTCGAAGAAAATATTATTAAAAAAGATTAAGTTGCTTAAAGAGTTACGCTTGTTAAATTGAATTATTTGTTATCTCACTAGAGTTAAAGAGAAAGGAAAATGAGCAATTACAGAAAAACGCGCGACTATCTAGTATTACTATAGAAGAAGATAGTTATAAACAATAATAATTTCTCTAAACAATTAAATTTGCTGAATCGCCCTAATAATGAAAAAGTAAAAATATAATGAATTATTAATTGTTTAATTTTATGATTGTTGCCTTGCCTTGACTGAAAATTTAAAAATAAGTCGAAAATTTAGAAAAATTGCGAATTTTCGACTCTATTTGAAGGGAGAATTGTTAAAAATCATGAATTGTTTGAAAAATGTATTTAAGCATGTAATTATCAGCAGAAAGTAGTAATTTAAGTACTAGAAACAATTTGGAGTTTAACACGTCAAAAAAAATAATAATTAGCGTTAAGATCTCGGAAAACCCAATTTTTTACTTATGGGGTTTTTTCTGGGACCCTATAAAACAGACTTATAGTGATATTTGAAAAGTTATTTTTTGTTCTATTCCATTATTAATTTTGAAGAAAAATGTTGAGTTTTAACTTGATTTAACTGATATTGACGATTCTAAACAATATTTACAAAAGCGTATTTTTTTCTTATAGAAAATACCTCTTAATCTTTATGAGGCTTGCGGAACCTCTAAATATGATTTTTTTCAATAAAAAAAATTACTTTTTTGTGAATTCGAACAAATTTGCAGTCAAAATGCATAATCATTCCCAAACAAAGTTTCTAATGCATTTTTGGACCACCCCAATGTAGAATGAACTTTATGTATAAAATATTTGATTTACGGTTCTTAATATTTTGCGCAGAATGCACTTTATGTAGGTAAAACATTAGATATACTATTTTTGTCTACAATGTTCTACGAATATTTCGAAAATAAAATGATGATTATTTAATTATATGTAGGATATAATCTGCGTAGAAACTATTTTGTGTAGAAAAAATATAATACTATTTAATTTTAAATAGGATATACTATTTGTTGAAAATATTTTGTGTGGGAGAAATATGTATAATACTATTTAGTTCTGATCAGGATATATTTTGCGTAGGAAGTGTTTTTGTAAGAGAAATATAAAAAATACTATATAATGCTAGTTAGGATGTATTTTGGGTAAAACGTATTTTTTCAAAGAGAAATATAATACTGATTGATTTTGGTTAGAATACACATAGTGCAGAAAGTATTTTGTACAGGAGAAATATAATGCTATTTAATTCTATTTAGGATATATTTCGTGTGGAAAATATTTTGTGTAAAAAAATGTGATACTATTTAATTATGGTAAGGACAAATTTTGTGTGAAAAATATTTTGTGTGAGTCAAACGTAATACTATCTAATTTTGGTAAGGATATATTTTGTGTAGAAAATATTTTGTATGGGAGAAATATGAAGCATACCATTTAGCTCTGGTTAAAATATAATTCACGTACAAAATATTTGGTGCAGAAAAATTATACAGTACTTCTTAACTTTGATTAGGATATATTTTGTGTGAGAAATATTTTTTGTAGGGGAAATTTTATACTGTTAATTTTTGGTTAGGATATACATTCTTTAAAAGTATTTTATTTAGAAGAAATATACATCATACTGTTCGATTTTGGTTAGAATATACTTTGTGCAGAAAATGTTTTGTATACGAGCAAAATTATACTATTTAATTTGTAGGGGAAATAAAATACTGTTTAGTTCTGGTGAAGATATGTTTTGCGTACAAAATATTTTGTGCAGAAGAAATATACATGTTACTATTTATTTCTGGTTAGAATATATTTAATGTAAAAAGGATTTTGTAAAGAAAATACTGTATTCAGTAAATATATCGTAAACGAGAAAAATAATCATATTTAATTCTGGTTAGGATATAATTTTCGTAGGAAATATTTTGTATTAAAGAATTATAATACTTTTAAATTATGGTTAGGATATTCTGCTTAGAATATACTATTTGTAAAAAATATTTTGTGGTGGAGAATTATAATATTCTTCAATTTTAGCTAAAATATATTCTCTTTCAAAATATTCTGTAAAAGAGAAATATAAAACATACTATTTAATACTGGTTAGAATGTATTTTGCATAGAAAATATTTTGTGTAGGATGAATATAATACTGTTTAGTTCTGGTTAAGATATGTTTTGCGTAGAAAATATTTTGTATAGAAGAAATGTACATGATAATATTTTATTCTGGTTGAGATATATTTTGTTGTAGAAAGTATTCTGTGTAAAAAGTATTATGTAAAGAAAATATTGTGTGCAAAAAATATTTTGCATAGGAGAAAAATATAACTATTCAATTCCGGTTGGGATATGTTTTTTGTAAAGATATTTTGTACAGAAAAAAATAATACTATTTAATTCTGGTTAGAAATACGTTTTGCAGGAAATATTTTGTGTTAAAGAATTATAATACTTCTGAATTCTAGTTAGGATATATTTTTTGTCAAAAATATTTTGTATAGGAAAAGCTTACATAACACAATTTAATTCTGGGTAAAATATATTTTGTGTAGAATACACTTTGTGTAAAAAAATATTTTTGTGCAAAAAATATTTTGTGTAGAAAATATTTTGTATAGGCAACAAATGATACCATTTAGTTATGTTTATGATATATACTTTTTGCACCAACAAAATGTTGTGTAAAAAAAATATAAAACTATTTTATTCTCGTTAGTGTCTATTTTGTGTAAAAAAATTTTAAGTGTAGGAGAAACGCTATTAGTATACCTTATGTAGAAACAGCGTTTTCCGAAAGTAGACATTTTCATGTTTGAAAAAGTATTCTTCCCTAGCCAACATTTACATAACCCCGACTCGAAAAATATTCGTTGATTATTCAAGAAAAAGAGGAGAAGAACTTTGAGAAAATTTATAATGTAATAACGCTCTGCCCTATCATTTCTCTGGAAGTGCAACCATATTATGCATATTTCTACTTCTGATCATAATATTACTGGATATCCATCAGGGTGCCTCATAAAATCCTTTTTTTCAAGATTTTTATCAAACTTTTAATTGAAAACTTCTTTCTTCTTGTAAGAAAGTAATCCCCTACTTTTTCTAGATAATGAAAATACACGTAGAGGTCGCTATAGAGGTTTTTGTGTCGAAAATTTGACTTTAAAAAATTAAAATTTTTTATTTCTACCATCTGATCTTAACATCTATTTTCAAGCCAAAAAAGACATACGATTCTTTATCAAAGTGCAATGTGACACTCAAATTTTTTTGTAATGAAATTTGTTTTCAGTGTGAGTCTTAAAAGTAGGGTGACGAAAAAATACATGTTTTTGAATTGTAAAAAACGCTACCCCCCTAAATTTCTTCCTTTTAGTAAAAAGTACGACTCAATATTATATTGTATATTTAAAAGCTCAAAGATTTTGACTGGCCTTTTCAGTATGAAAAAGAATTTTCTGAGCTTTTCTTTTTTTTAATAGAAATTTGAGCTTCTTAATTAAGGTCGTTTTCGGCGCAATTATGTGTTTTTATAAGTTTTGCTTATCGATTGCATTGAATTTGTATTTGCTAAAAATAAAAATTGATGTAAAATAATAGGCTAAAATACATTTTCAAATTTAAATTTAAATTTTTAAAACTTTTTGATTTTTCAATTTAAAATCTTTAAACTGTGCAAAATGCGTATTTTTGTGTATTTCAAAATTCAAGACTTGTTTGTCACATGGTATTAAAATTTTTAATTTATTTCTTATAGAGAACAATATTTATATATTGTAAAAGATATCCGGTTTATATTATTTTAGAAAAAAATACATTTAGGGGCTATTTCAGATAATTTATTGTAATGAAATCACAAAAAATGAAAGAAAATACATAAATGTATTTTTGCAGCAAAAGAAAGAAATTTAGGTTGTAGTGCTTCTAAAATTTTGAATCACAAATTTTTCTGGGCACTCTAATTAACGCCCTCAAGGTTTAGATTTTATAATAAAGTTAAGATTGAGATCATTAAATTTTTTTTTTAATTATTGAAAATTTAGGAAATATTATTTTTTATCTTATTTACAACAATTTTTACTTTTTGAAAAAAATTCTTGTCCTACTATTAAAAAATAATGTTTTGAAAAATTAAAAAAAAATTAAATTTTTACTTTATTTGACCAAATAGTAAAATTTTCACAAATAAAATAAATTTTTAACAAGAATTTATCTTATTCGTTTATTTCATTTATTCTAAATCAGGCTTTGAAAATTTTGCTTCAAAATCATCTGCATTCCATTTAAAATATTTAGACATTTTTTTCGATACAAATAGAGCTGGCGAAGGGGTTAGTTGTTCTGAAATTTCGGTACAACTAGACACATTTTTTCGGTACGAATAGAAAATTTCATTAAAAAATATATAAAATAATTTTCTTAAAATCTTCCACATTTTTCCTGTCTTTTTGGAAATATTTCAAAATATCTTTTTGAATTTTCTATAAAAATTAATATTTTCAATAGGGATATTTTAGAGTTTGAAATTAGTTTTGAATCTATTTAAAACCTTTCTATACTATTTTGGAATTTTTAGAAAATCGTTTTTAATGTTGTAAAATGTTTCTTAATTTTATCTCAAAAATTCTTTAAAAAAATCATACAAAATTTTCTTAGAATTCCAAAGACTTTTTTTTCCATTCCCTCAAAGCATTTCAGAATTGATAAACAACTTATAAATCTTTTGTTTAAAATCTTAAGAATCTGCTTTTTTAATTTTTAAAAATTTAGAAAAATTTAAATTATTCTTTGATCTTTTTAAAACTTCTTAATATCTTCTTAACTCATTGGAATTTTGTATAACATTTTGTAATCTTGCAAACTTAAAAAATGTTGCTTCAAAATCGTCTACATTATTTTTCAAAAATTTTCAAAAAATCATTTGATATGTTTTAAAATGTTTTTTAATTTTCACTAACAAAATCCTTTTTTAAAATAAAAAAAATTTTAATTTTTCCTAGGAATCCTAGGACATTTTGTTTCATTCTCTTGAAACCTGACAAAGTTCTCAAAAAGCTTATAAATTTTTGTTTGAAATTTTTGAAAATCTACGTTTTAAATTTTTTTTTTAAAGTTTCTTGATTTACATTATTTTTAAATATTGTCAAAACTTCTAAGTATCTCCTTAACTTACTCGAATTTTTCGTAATATTTTGTAATCCTGCAAACTTAAAAAATTTTGCTTCAAAATCTTCTACATTATATTTCAAAATTTTTAGCAAATCATTTTTAATGTTTTTAAATGTTTTTTAATTTCTTTAAAAAATCTTTGTTTGAGATAGAAAAAATTACAAAAAATTTCTCTAGGAATTCTAAAACATTTTAAAAATTTTTTTAAAACCTATCGAAATTTCTGAAAAGCGTATCAATTTTTTGTTTGAAATATTTGAAAATCTACATTTTAAATTTTTGAAACATTTTTTCAATTAAAAATTATTTTTAAATCTTTTCAAAATTTGTTAATATCTTCTGAGCCCACTTGAAATTTTTTATATATTTTGTAATCCTGCAAATTTGAAAAACATTCTATGACGAAATTATTCAAAATTTAATTATTTATTTTTAAATTTTCCTTCAAAAATTCTTTCTCCAAATAAAAACATTTATTTCGATTTTTACTAGAAATAAAAAAAAAAGTCATTCTTGTCAATCCTTTAAAAATTCTTAAGCGGTTTATCAATTTTCTGTTCGAAAACATAAAAAATATATGTTATGAATTTTTCGAAATATTTTTAAGTTTGAAATTACTTTGAGTATTTTCAAAATTTTTACATATACTTCCTGAATTTTTTTAAAAATTTTGTAACCCCGTACAAATGAAAACATTCTCGTTCAAATCTTCTAAATACTTTTTCGATATTTTAGGAAATTATTTTTAATTTTTTTAAATCATTTTCTTAAATTTTTGCTTAATGTTAACCTTTTTATTATATCACAGCTTTAAAAATTTCAAAAACTTCTTAAAAATGTTTTCTTCGTGTCAAATGAAATTTAAGAGATACATGGTACCCTGATAACAAATGTCTAGTATTATGCGTAATAATAACTACCTATATTTAATAAAAACGGTTATTTTAGTTGCAATTTACCGTTGCTCTTTTGATTGTAATTTAATGCAATAGTAACTTTCAATTGTAAAAAAATTGAAAGCCAGAGTTTTACAACAATAATAAACGTCCGCAATAAAGATTGCTTTAATAGTGTTGAATTTTTATTTTCGAAGCACCACTTACTATTTTTATAAAGGCAATGGGAATCGTGTAAAATTCTGCTGCAACGTAGTAATAAAACCGAAAAAAAAATTTAATGGAGAAAAAAAGGAAAAGCATCGTTTGTGGCTACAAGAGGGACGCAGGTAGCAGGAATAACATGGCGAACTCGCCAAAAAGAATAATGTCGTTAATTAAAGTCGTAGAATTTAAGAGGGCTCTTAGCATCAGGCAACACATAACAAATACCAGACCACCTCTTCTATTTGTCGCCTCGTTACTCCGTCCGGAAATCATCCTTTGACTGAGAAATCCCTTAAAAGTGATGCGCTTTATTCCTTATGAAGCTTTATAAATTTCACGCAAAAGATCAACAAAAAAAAATAATAAGCAGGGTGGCAAATAGAAAGACGATTCAAAATTCCCGGTCATTTGCCGGTTTTTCACAGTTAAGTTTTTCAAATTTCCCGGACATTTAAAAGTAAAATTTCATATTTGCCGCAAAACCTAAACATTTATTTCAATTTTTCACCTTCATTCTAAACATCCTTTGACACAACAAAGCGAAAAATTTCAGAATAACTGAATTTTGAAACAAATACTTGAATTGTCCACTAAAAAATATTAGTTTTTAACAAAAATGGAAAAGTTAAACTTTTAATTAGAGAAAATTAGTTAGAATGATTCAATTTAAAGACAAAAGATGAATTTTCAAATAAAATAATAAGTATTCAACTGGAATACTCGAAAATTCAATCACAAAGATGAACCTTAAACAAAAAGAATAATTTTCTACCAAAACATACAATTGAAAGAAAAAGATTTTTTTTAACAAAACAGTTAAATTTTTAAATAAAGGCGACAATTTTTTTACCAAATAGTTGGATGTTAAACTAAAAAAAAGTCAACTTTCAACCGAAAATGGATTAGTTACATTTTTAGTTAATTAAATTAATTCTTTACCTAGCTAATGAATTTTCAATCCAAATGATGAATCTTTAACTTAAATAGTTGGATTCCAAAAAAAACATAAGTTTTCAACAATACCAATCAATCTTAAACTCAAATAGTTAAATGTCTAAACTATTCAAAATTTATTTATACTGAAAATAAGAAACTAGTCAAACAGAAATTAAGTAATTAAATTTAAAGTAAACTAAATTAATGTTCAACCAAACAGATGAATTTTCAACTAAAACTATAAAATATTCAACTAAGATGATGAACATTTCAATAAATTAATTAAACTTTTGATCAACAAGATAAATTTCAACCAAGAAGATTAATTTTTACAAAAAAAAACAAAAAAATTTTTTACTAAAAAGATCACTTTACATCAAAAAATTGAATAATTAAATTTTGAGTCAGAAAATAAATTTTTAACAAAACAAATGAGTTTTTAATTAATGTTATGGAATATTTAACTGGTATAATAGTTAAATTTCAGTTTAAAAAAATTTCAACCAAAAAGGAAACAGATTTTCAACAAAATAATTCTATTTTCGGAAAAAAATTTCTTTTCATCCGAAGTAAAAACAATTTTTCGATCAAATAGCTTATTTTTCAACCCAAAAAATAAATTTTCAATTAAAATTATGAATCTTAAAAAATAATTGCTAATAAAAGAGTTAAACTTCCAGCCAAGTAATTTTATTTCCAACCTGAAAGACAAATTTTTAACTAAAATGATGAATATTTAACTGAAATACTTGAATTCTTAACCGACAAGAAGAATTATTAGACAAGAAGACTGACTTTCAAAGAAGAAGATAATTTTCAATATTTGAGTGGAATAAGTTAAATTTTCAGTTAAAAAAATTACATTGAAAGAAGCAACTTAAAAAAATAGTTCCATTTTCAAACAAAATGATTACATTTTTAATAAAATTGTAAATAATACTAGAATAGTTGAATTTCAACCCAGAAAAATCAATTATAAACTAAGATGAATATTAAAATTAAATAATTTACTTTTAGATCGAAAAGATGAATTTTTAAACAAGAAGAATGATTTCAACCCAAAAAGACGATTTTTCCACTAAAAAATAATTTTCAATAATTATAAGTTAAAATAAGAAGTTAAAATAATGTTTAACAAAAGATTTTACCTTTAAACCAAGTAATTTTATTTTCTACCCAAAAGACGAATTTTCAACTAAAGTGATGAATACTAAACTGGAATACTTGAATTCTTAACCGACAAGAAGAATTTTCAGACAAGCAGATCAACTTTCATAGGAAAAGATATTTTTCAACATTCTCGTGAAAAAAATTAAGTTTTCAGTTAAAAAAATTACATTAGACAAAAAAACTAGCGTGAAAAAATTGTTATGTTTCAAAAAAGTGATAAAATTTCAACTAAAATTGTAAATTATATACGAGAATAGTTGAATTCTAAGACAGAAGATCAATATCAATTTCCAACTAAAATAATAAATATTTAAATCAAATAATTTAATTTTTGACCAGAGATCAATATTTAACCAAAATCGATTTCCACAAAAAAGATGAATTTTCAACTAAAAAAATTATTTTTAATGAATGAAAAGTTAAAATAAAAGCTAGAATAATTTTCAATAAAAGAGTTTAATTTTTAACCAAGTAATTTTATTTCCAACCTAAAAAACGAATTTTTAACTAAAATGATGAATATTTAACTGAAATACTTGAATTTTTAACCGACAAGAAGAATTTTTAGACAAGAAGATTGACTTTCAAAGAAAAAGATACTTTTTAATATTCAAGTGAAAAAAGTTTAATTTTTAGTTAAAAGGATTTCGCTATAAAAAAAAATAACGTAAAAAAATTGTTACATTAAAAAAAGGGATTAAATGTCAACTAAAATCTTATATTATTTACTAGAATAGTTGAATTTCAAGACAGAAAGATCGATTTCCAACTAAGATAATGAATATTTAAATAACATAATTTAATTTTCGAATGAAATGATGAATTTTCAGCCAAGGAGATTGATTTTTACAAAAAAAAAAAAACAAATTTTTAACTAAAAAAGTTTACTTTTTAATTAAAAATTGAATAATTGAATTTTAAATAAAAAAATTAATTTTCAACAAAAGAAATGAGTTTTTAATTAAGTTTATGGTATATTAAATTAGTATGATATTTAAATGTTAGGTTAAAAAAAAAAATTTACCAAAAAGAAAACAAATTTTCAACAAAAAAATTCAATTTTCGAAAAAACATTTTTTTTCATCCACAGTAAAAACAATTTTTCGATCAAATAGCTTATTTTTTAACGCAAAAAATAAATTTTTCAATAAAATTATAAATCTTAGAATAAAATGATAATTTTTAACAAAAGAGTAAAACTTCCATTTAAGTAATTTCATTTTACATCTAAAAAATTTATTTTAAACTAAAACAATAAATATTTAACTGGAATACTTGAATTCTTAACCGACAAGAAAAATTTTTAGACTAGAAAATTGACTCTCAAAGAAGATAATTTTTAATATTTGTGTGAAATAAGTTAAATTTTCAATTTAAAAAATTACATAAAAAAAATTACTAAAAAAATAGTTTCATTTTTAAACTAAATGATTAAATTTTGAATAAAATTGTAAATAATTCACTAGAATAGTTGAATTTTAACCCCGAAAAATCAATTTTGAACTAAGATCAATATTGAAATAAAACAATTTACTCTTAGACCAAAAAGATGAATTTTTGACTAAGAAGATTGATTTTTACCCAAAAAAGACGATTTTTCCAACAAAAAAAAAAATCATTTTTAATATTTATAATGTTAAAATAAGAAGTTAAAATAATGTTTAACAAAAGAGTTTAACTTTAAACCAAGTAATTTTATTTTCTACCCAAAAGATGAATTTTCAACTTAAGTGATAAAAATTTAACTGGAATACTTGAATTCTCAACCGGCAAAAAGAATTTTTAGACAAGAAAATCAACTTTCATAGAAAAAGATATTTTTCAATATTCTCGTGATGAAAGTTAAATTTTCAGTTAAAAAATTACATTAGACAAAAAAACTAACGTGAAAAAATTGTTACGTTAAAAAAAAGTGATAAAATGTTAACTAAAATTGTAAATTATTTACAAGAATAGTTGAATTTCAAGATAAAAGAACGATTTATCACTAAGATGATAAATATTCTAATTAATTAATGAAACTTTTGATCAACAAGATGAATTTCAACCAGGAAGATTGATTTTTACAAAAAAAAAAAAATTTCACTAGAAAGATTACTTTCCATCCAAAAATTTGAATAATTGAATTTTCAGTCAGAAAATGATTTTTGAACAAAAGAAATGAGTTTTTAATTAATATTATAGTATATTTAACTGGTATAATAGTAAGATTATTAGTTTAAAAAAAAATTTAACCAATAAGGAAACAAATTTTCAACAAAATATTGAATTTTCGGCAAAACATTTTTTTTTATCGGAAGCAAAAACAATTTTTCGATCAAATAGCCCAAAAAAGACGATTTTTCCACTTAAAAATTATTTTTAATGATTATGAAGTTGAAATGAGAAGTTAAAATAATGTTTAACAAAAGAATTTTAATTTAAACTAAGCAATTTTATTTTCTACCCAAAAGATGAATTTTCAACTAAAGTGATAAAAATTTAACTGGAATACTTGAATTCTTAACCGGCAAGAAGAATTTTTAGATAAGAAGATCAAGCTTTATAGAAAAAGATATTTTTTATTATTTTCGTTGAAAAAGTTAACTTTTCAGTTAAAAAAATTACATTAGACAAAAAAACTAACGTGAAAAAATTGTAACGTTAAAAAAAAGTGATTAAATGTCAACTAAAATTGTGGATTATTTACGAGAATAGTTGAATTCTAAAACAGAAGATCCATGTCCAACTAAGATAATCAATATTTAAATAAAATAATTTGATTTTTGACCAAAAAGATCAATATTTAACCAAAATTGATTTCCACAAAAAAAATTAATTTTCAACTAAAAAAATCATTTTTAATGATTAAAAAGTTAAAATAAAAAGCTAAAACAATGTTCAACAAACAAGTTCAATTTTAACTAAGTAATTTCATTTTCTATCTGAAAGATGAATTTTTAACTGAAACGATTAATATTTAACTGGAATACTTCAATTTTTCATCGACAAAAAGAATTTTTAGACAAGAAGATCAACTTTCAAAGTTAAAAGATAATTCACAATACTCGAGTGGAATAAGTTAAATTTTCTGTAAAAAAAAATTCAAATCAACAAAAAAACGTAAAAAGAATAGTTACACTTGCAAACAAAGGGATTCAATTTCAACATGAATTGTTAATCAATTACTAGAATAGTTGAATTTCGAAACAGAAAGATCAATTTTAAACTGAAATGATAAATATTTAAAGGAAATAATTTAATTTTTGACCAAAAAGATGAATTTTTAATTAGGAAGATTGATGTCTACCAATAAAAGACGAATTTTCAACTAGAAAATCATTTCTAATTATTGAAAATTTACAATAATGTTGAGCAAAGCAGTTTAACTTTGAACCAAGTAAGTTTATTTTCTACCTGAATGATGAATTTTCGACTACAATGATAAATATTTAACAAGAATACTTGAATTTTCAACTAACGAGAAGAATTTTCAGACAAGAGAATTTACTTTCAAAGAAAAAGACAATTTTCTATAAAAAAAAATAGATTTTTCAACAAAACCCGTATATTTTTAACAATATAGTTGACTTTTCTAATAAAAAAGACAACAAATTGTTGAATTTTAAACTAGGAAAGATCAATTTTCAGCAAAAATATAACAGTTAAATTTTCAGTTACAAAAATCATTTTCAACCAATCTGATGAATTTTCAACTAAAATGTTAAATCTTTAACTAAGATAGTCAAAATTTTTATGAGGAAAAGGAAGTTTTATCTATAAAGAATACTTGTCTATTAAAAAAAAAATTTTTTTATGAAGGCCATAGATTTTTAAGCAAATAGTTGAATTTTGAGGTAAAAAATGTCAATTTTGGGCCAAATAGTTGAAATTTCATGAAAAAAATTTTTATTTAAGATAAAATTATAATTTATAAATAAATAAAATATAATAATATAATTAATGAAAAATAAATAAAAAACGGACTTCAAAACTATCTTATCTTTCCTCTCATTAGAGACAAAAATAATAATTGAAAAAAGAGTGAGATGATAAATTTTCAACCCAAAACAAAATAGTTCAAATTTTTCTTAAAAATCTAATTTTTAACAAAAAAAATATTTTTGGCAAAATAGTTAAATTTCCTGCCAGAAAAGTTCAATTTTTAGATCAAGAAATTTATTTTCAATAAAGTATTAGTTACATTTTAAACCCGAGATAAATTTTGCAATGAAATGATGAATCCTTATTTAAAATTTAGAATTTTGCACTAAACAAACAATTTTTTTAAATAAATAAGTGCAACTTTTATTCAAGAAAATGTATTTGTAAATAAGCGAATAAATCCGTAATTTAAAACACACTTATATGCCATACAGATGTAGATAAGTCAGAAATCACTTTTCTAAATTGATCAAAATGATTTAAATAATAAAAACTTGAATTTTACTGCGATCAGAAGTAAATTCCCGGTTTTCCAATTATATTCCCCTACATTTTCCAGCCAAGTCACCACGCTGATAAGTGACTCGTGAACAAATCTTTTGATAAGGCTAATGAGAAAGGAATAAGATAATTATTGTACGTTTTTGTTTTTTGCGGATAAAATGACAGTTTTCGATCTGCATAGTCTAAACCAGAATGATTTTTATTTTCAGCTGGGGAAAAAATTCCTTACTAGCTCCGCTGGGTTTTGAACCCAGGTCTCACAG
>JAUELO010000023.1:5078619-5096837 GCA_032357855.1 Amphibolips quercusostensackenii
AAATTTACCTTAAAAGCGGAAATTTTAACTACTTTCTTATAACTAAAACATAACTTCTATCTTTCTTCAAAAGTCACATTTTTTAATAAAATTGATCACTTCTGATTGAAAACTTAACTATTTGGTGAAAAATGCATATACTTCATTAAAAATTCAATTGCTCTGTAGAAAAAATGTCTTTTTCGCATGGAAATTCAACAAATTGGTAGAAAATTTAACTATACAGCTAGAAATTAACTTTTTTGTCAAAAAATTTTATTTTCGGATCAAAGATTCAATTGTTTTGTAGAAAATACGTATATTTTATATAGAAATTTATCCCTTTGTAGGTACCATTTTTTCTGGTATAAAATGCAACTGTTTAGTTAAAATTAAACATTTTGGTTGTAAATTAAACTATTTTGATACAATATATAATAATCTGGTTAAAAATTAAGCTGTTTACTTGAAAAATTAACTGCCTTGTAGAAACTTAACTTTTTTGTAAAAAATGCATAGTGTCGGGTAGAAAATCCAGCTATTTTATAGAAAATTTGTCTCTAATTGAAAATTCATCTTTTTGGATATAAAATTATTCTTTTTTGAAAATTTCTTTTTTTTGATGTAAATTAAAATATTTTGTAAAAAATTAATTCATTTTAACTGGTAAAACTATTTTTTGTGAAAAATGAATTTTTTAAAGTAAAGATGTGACTATTTCCTTTTTGGTTAAAAATATATCTTTTTTAGTTGAAAATTCAACTATTTGGTTAAAAATTTATATATTTTGGTATAAAAATCAGCCATTTGGTTTCGGATGGTAAATTCAAATGTTTTGTGGGAACGTCAACCATTTTGTTTGAAATTTGTCTTTTTAGGTAAAAAATTATTTTTTAAACTGAATTTGGTATTGTTTAATATTTTAGTCATCACATGTTGGGTTAAATACTCAATCATTTCAGTAGAAAATTAATCTATTTCGTAAAAATTAAACTTATTACATTAAAAATTAATTATTTGGTAGAAAAGTAACTTTTTTGGTAAAACTTTATGGTATCAGGTGAAGAATTAAACGGTTTTGTGGAAAATTCATGTATTTTGTTAAAAAGTGTTTTTTTTTGTAGAAAGTTATTGTTATGAAAACTTTATGTATTTTATTTTAATTACGTCTTCTTTTGGTTTTCTATTTAACTGGTAGAAAAGTCGCTTTTTTCAATATGAATTTTTTTAAACTCAAAATGTAACTGTTCTGTTTTTGGTTGCAAACGTATGATATTTAGTTAAAAAGTCAACTATTTAGTTGAAAATTTATCTTTCTTAAATCAAAATTACATCCTTGTTGAAAATTCATCTTTTTAGGTGTAAAATTTTACTGTTTTGTTGGGTTGTCGTCTTTAGACGAAAATTTAACTGTTTTGTTTCAAATTTGTCCTTTTGTATTAAAAACTTATTATTTATGGTAGAGAAGTTATTCTTCTTGATTTTGAATTTATCTTTCTTTTTAATTTGAAATTTAAATCTTTCTTCTTTGAAATACAAAATATTAAATCTTTCGTTAAAAATTCATGTTTTTTCGAGAATTCAACCACACTTGATTCAAATTCAACTACTTTGTTATTTAACAATATAAACTTTTGCAACATTTTTTTAATTCTCTGTTTTTTTCTGATTTCCAGGTATTCCATGACCTAAGGTTTTACTCGAGTCCTGCTTTTTTTATACATAAATAATTTATTTTATTATTATTATTATACTAATTAATAAGAACCCTTTCAGCAGTTTACCATATTGCTTAACTAGGCAACACGCTCGTTCCGCAATAACGCTCCGACCCAGTTCGCTGATCAATCCCTCTAGCAATCACCCCGGGTGAAGAGCTTCTTAAAGTCGCCATGTATCATGGAACACAAAAAATACACATGTCTATCGTCTATAGTTAAAAATGAAGTATTTTAGCCCTGAATGTCTAGACGTTGAGTCTAATCGTGCAACTGACTAGAATTCTAAATGAGCGTTATTTGGAACTGTGTTGGCCAGCTTAGGAAATTACGCCAATATGGAAGTACATATGCATTAAGGCTTTGGCACTGGATCAACCAAAGTTGCAGTTCGTAGTCCTTAATTACGAGAGGAAACAGGCGGTATGAAAGGGTAAAGGAGAGGGAAAGAGAAAATTGAGATTTTCAGGAGAGAGGAAGAGACGAAGAGTAGAACCGTGCACTGTAGTTGCATCCGTTGCGGTCTGACCCATTCCAATTGCTACCCCAAAAGTTCGAGAGTCAACCCTTCACCCCTTTTACCCCTTCCAACCTGTTTTCATCGATATAGTTAGTATCCTCCACTTTCCTTCTACCCCATTTCTCAAAACAATTTTCCCTTCTAATATACCACTGTTCAACGTATATCTCTTCCACTAGAACCTCCTCCGAGGATAGGAACTACAAGCATTTCTCCTTTATTACGTATATTTTTGCTCCATACCATAAGGAGCCATCCATAAAGTAAATTACCAATTGGGGTTACTTGCGGAAATCCGCCCCTCCTTTTTCTCTCCAAGAATTAAGTAGCTGTTAGCTAAACAAGGATTTCAAAGAAATAATTGAATTTTCTACTAAAAAGAGATTTTCTAATAAAAGAGATGAATTTTCAACAAAAAATTGATTTTTAATTAAACAATTGCATTACTAAGCAAATCGCTAAATTTTTAGGCAAAAGAGATATCTTTTTAACAAAAGACTTGAATTTTGAAGCAAGTAGTAAAATTATTTAGCAAAAATACGAAATTTTTCAAAAACAGTTACATTTTCAACAAAAAGTTAGTTTGAAAAAAAAAGTTAGCTTCCAACCAAGAAAGATGAATTCCTAACCATAAAAGATGAATTTTGAATCTAAAAGCAAATTTCTTGAAAATAAGCACCTAAGGTTTTGACCAAAAAAGATCGTTTTAACAAAATAATTAATTTTTTAATAAAATAATGAAAATTTCGAAACACTAGTTGAATTTTCAACCTACAAAATTGCGTTTTTAAGCAAATAGTTGGATTTTGAAGCCAAAAAGATGTATTTTTTATAAGACAGCTGAATTTTCAACAAAAAAGTTCATTAAAGAAAATTATAATTTTTAACCAGACTTTTGCACTACCAAGAAAATAGTTGAATTTCCGAGTAAAAGAAATGAATTTCATAAAATAGTTGAACTTCTAACCAAAAATTTAAATTTCGAAACCAAAACATGAATTTTTTTTAATCTGTTGAATTTTCAACAAAAAAATTTATTTTCAACTGAAAAAGATGAATTCCCAACCGAGAAAAAAGACTTTTCTACCAGAAAATATGAATTTTCAATACAAGAGGAATTTAAACAAAATTTGAGGTTCAAACAATAAAGATGACTGCAACAAAATAGTTGAGTTTTCAAAAAAAATTAATTAGTTTTTCTATTATAGTTAAATAGTTAAAAAAGGTAACTTTAACAGTTTAATTGAATTTTGAAGCAAAAAAAATTCTGAAAAAAGTGATTGATTTTTACCAAAAAAAAAATAGTTTTTAGCTAAAAAGTTGAACTACAGATCAAATAGTTGACTTTTCAACTAAAAGAAATGAATTTTTAATGAAATAGTTAAACTTTTATTCACATATTTGAATTTTAAAGCACAAATACGTATTTTTTTAAGCCAGTTGAATTTTTTCTGAAAAAGTCAAATTTTAATTAAGAAAGATGAATTTTCTACCATAAAAGATGAATTTTAACTTGAAAACGAATTTTAAAAAAACAGTTAAGGTTTAAGTTAACAGTTGAATATTAAACCTCACGAAATGCATTCTCAACAAAATAGTTAAATTTTAAAGCTAAAAGTATGAAGTTTCCAGAAGTCAGGTGAATTTTTAACTGAAAACATCACTTACAAAAATTCCTTTCTGACTAAACAGTTGCATTTCTAACGAAATTGTTGAATTTTCATGCATAAGATATAAATTTTCAACAAAACAGCTTAATTTTTAAGAAAATATTTAAATTTTAAAGCCAGAATACTAATTTTTTCCAAAGATTGTTGAATTTTTAACAAAATATTTCATTTTCAACAAGAAAAATGAATTTTCAATCAAGAAAGATGACTTTTTTACCATAAAAGATGAATTTTCTACCTAAAAGAATATTTTTTGAACAAAACACTAAAGTTTCGACCAAAAAAATATGATTTTAACAAAACAGTTGAGTTTCAGAGACAATAATTCATTTTTTTTCATATAATTAAATTTTTCACCTACAGAAATGCATTTTGAACCAAATAGTTGGATATCAAAGCCAAGAAGATGATTTTTTTCAGAAGGCAGTTGAATTTTCAATTAAAAAGATAAGTTTTTAACCAAAAATAAAGTCATTAAATTTTTAGTTTCAGAAATCAATTTTCTACAAAAAAAAAAATCAGAAAATAAGAATAATCTTCTACCTAAAAAGACGAATTTTTTCAACAAAATACTTAAATTTTCTAGCAAACAGTTGAATTTTTATTAAATCAAAATGAATTCTAACAAAACATGTAATAGCTGATGTTTCAAACGAAGATTTGATTTGGAAATATAAAAAAGTTGAGTGTTTTGCGGAAAACGATAACTTTCACAAAAAAGTTGAAATTTCAACAAAATAATAATTAAATTTACAACAAAAATATTTGAAGTATAAACCAATAGGCCAAATTTTCAACAACAAAAAAAACTTTATCAAAGAAAAATTATTTTCTAACTCAAGAAGACGATATTTAAAAAAAATACATGAATTTCCAACCAAATAGTTGAACTTAGAACGTATTGAAGAAAAATTTTCAACTGAAAATGAAATATTAAAATTTTTAAATGAAATTTATTTTTACAAAAAAAATTGTACAACAAAATAGTTAAATTGTCAAACAATAAGGTGAATCTGAAAAAAAATCAATTTTTAATACATAAGTTCAACTTCCAAGGAAATTCTTGAATTTTCAACCAAAATAAGATAATTTTGATTGAAATAATTAAATTTTTCAGAACAAAGCTAAATTTTTCACAAAAAGATTGACTTTCTACCAAAAAGACGAATTTACAGCAAAATACATGAACATCGAACTTAATTGTTGAATTTCTAAGATGAAAAGGCGAATTTTTTTCAGAAATAATGAAAGTCTCACCAAAAATTTTAGTTTACAACCAAGAAGATCAACCTTCTACCAAAGAAAAAAAATTGCATCAAAATACAAGAATTTTTAACCAATCAACTGCATTTTTTATGAAAAAGCAATTTTTACCATAAGAGATGCATTTTAAAAACAGGAAGTTGAATTTTTAACAAAAAAGTCCATTCTTAACCAAATAATGAATTTTTTCACTAAATTGCTGAAGTTAAAATTTATAAAGACGAATCTACTAATAAAAAGTTTTATTTTCTTCCCGAAAATATTAATTTTATACGAAAGAGTTAATTTACAACTTAGTTTATAAATTTTTAACTACAGTGATGAATCTGCAACAAAAAATATGTATTCTTAACAAAGCATGTTAATGTATTAACCAAAAAATATTTTTATTTGAAATTTAATACAGTTAAATTCGATCAAAAAGACGTATTGTCAACCAAGTAGAATAATTTTCTTACAAAATTTTTAAATTTTTAACAAAATAATCAAATTTTTAACCAAATAATAACATTTTTAACCAAGAATTTTACCAAAATTTTAAAATTTTACCCAAAAATACCATTTTGCCGAAAATTGTAGGCACCATTGAATATTTTTATTAAAAATACAATTAAGTGAAAAAAAGTCTTGAAATATAAACTGAGGTTGACTTTCTATAAGAGAATTTTTTGATTTATAAAAAGAAAATTCTGTCCGGAACGAAAAACCTTTGCTTGCTTTTGGGATCGGGGAGATTTTCACATAGGAAGTTGTGGTTTCAGGGGTGAAAATCCGAGAGAGTTGTGGCAAGACCAATTTTTCTCAGCTGGAAAATCTGGATTAGGTCAGCGCATTGAAAGCATTTGTGGGTAAAATACGTTCAAGAAAATAAAGTCATTCCTTTTATTTTCATAAAAAATTTAATTCGTTTAAAAATTGCATTAATTTATAGTAGAGAATAATATTAACATTTACAAATCTGGAAAACTCTAAAATGATTTTTAAGATTGTGAGAAATTTCTGAACAGTTTAAAAGATTTTAAAAATTTTTTATTTGTCACATACAATGTTTAAAAGTATTTATAATTCTCAGTTGTTATATGAAATAATTTTTGGCCTTGAGAATTACAGTTCTTATTTGGAACAGAGAATTTTGTAAAAATATAATTCTGAATGTGAGCAACGATTTTTTCATTCCCTTTTTCTAAACCAGAATTAAAATTAATTTTTAAAATTTTCGTTTCATGTCAAAAATTATCTGTCGAATATAGTAACTCCCATATTTAAAAGTTTGAAAGAGGAAATTTTTAAATTTCAGCACAATTTTATTTAAAAAAAAAAACGAATTTTTGAAGAACAAATTCATAATTAAAACAAGGAATTTTTAAAATCTGATGAATTCTGACTTGGAACAGGGAATACTTATGTAAATTAACTTTTTATTAGTTAGAATTTCAATTTTTTTCCAAAATTTTCCGAACTACGTCAAAAAATAACTGTTCCGAGACAAAATCGTAATTCTTAACGAAATTATATGTTCTAATGATGGAATTATAATACTTTAAGAGAAATTTTTTATATCTAATTTTTTTCCTGTCCAATCTCGGAATTGTGATTCTTTTTGAAAATTTCTCATACGAAGCCAAAAATAAATTAATTAAAAAAATTCCCGGTTTTCAAGTCAAAATTATATTTATTTTAGAAATTTTTTTAGTTTTGATGAGAAATATAGTAACTTACTTTTTCTAAAATTTGTTAGAGGAAAATTTCATACTATGAAGAATTCTAATCTGAAATGGGGAATTTCTGTAATTTTCTTCTTCAATGAAAATTCTTACTTTAAAATTTCAATTTCATCCCGAAAATTCCATATTATAAGTCAAATTATAATTCATCATGAAAATTCCCAGTTTTAAAGTCAAAATGTTGATCATTTATGGAAATTTCTTGTCACAATTATTTGAATAAAATTTCTTTACTGAAATTCCCTGCCTCAACCTTAAAATGATAATTCTTTACTGAAATTCTCTGTAGTGAATTCCCTGTGAAAACTCTTATCCTAATTTTTACTCAAGGACAGGAATATTAGCAAACATTTATATTTCTTTTCTAAAATTCCATCTCGCAACTTCTTTATTCCAACTAAAAATGATGACTCTTTCCCGAATTCTTTGTTGCAGTTTAATGTAGATACCCTGACAGTATTTGAAGGGTTCACGGGAAAAAGGGCGTAAGTTCCAAAAATGTAAATTTTACAGAAGATACAAAACAGTGTACTTTTTTTAAGAAGGGGAAGTGCGAGAAAATGATCAGAGGGAAAATAAAGGAAATGAGAAAAAATTTAGAAAGGGTGAGTGATGGAAATAAGGGAGGGAAAGTAAATTAAATGACAGGAAATGGCAGAAAGGAAGTAGTCAAGTAAAGAAGAAGTATGTGTAGGGGAAGTAGAGAAAATTAAGGGCTGACATATTGGATGTGTGTAAGAATTATAGGAGAAGAAGTAGGGAAAATGAAGAGAGGGAAAGTGTTAAAAAAGAGGGGGGAAGAAGTAGGTGAAATAACGGAAACTAAAGGAGAAAGAGTAGAAGGACTTATAGGAAATAAGAGAAGGGTAAGTATGAAAGAGGAAGTAAAGGGAAGTGAATAGAAAAAAAGTGAATGAAAATAAGGGAATGGAAAGTAAATAAAATTACAAAAAGTTAAAAAGGGGACGTGATTAGGAAGTGAAGGAAGTAATAGTTCATGATGGTATGGGGTAGGTGAATAAGGGAAAAGTAGGTGAAATTAGTGAAGGGAAATTCAGGGAAATAGCAGGTGGAGAAGAAAAAGGAAGTAAGTGGAGAATACATAGGGGAAGTAAGATAAAATTATGGGAGAGAATGCAGACGAAGTGAGGCAAATTAGGGAGAAGAAGTCTAAAAATTAGAGAAGTTTAGGGAGAGAAGTACAAGATGTAAGGAAAAGTGATAGGAGGCGAAGTAGTAGAAAGTAGGTAAAAAAAGTATGGAAACTGAAGAGAAGGGAGTTGATGGGGAATCAGGGAAGGAGAAGTAGGTAAATGGAAGAAAATTATAAGAAATAAGGAAGGGGGAAGTATAGATTATCAGAGGAGATGAAGTAGAGATGATAAGAGGAGGTAAAATAGCGGTACTAAGAAGACGTGAAAGAAGGTGAAGTCGCTGCACGGTAAGTAGGGGAAGTGATTAGGAAGTAAAGGAAATGATAGGAAATAATGTCAGAAGGGAAGGGTAAATTAGAAAAAATGATTGGAGCAGCAGAAGTAAATAAGGGTAAAGTAGGTAAAATTAGTTCGAGGGTGGGAGAATTTGGCTACATAGGAGGTGGTGATGTAAGGGGAAGTATGTACACGGTAAGTAGGAGAAGTAAAGGAGAATCAGGGGACAGGAAGTAGAAAAAGTGAGGGAAATAAGGAAAGAGGAAGTCGAAAAAGTTAGAGAAAATCACAAAGGAAAGTACGTGATGTAAGGAGAAATGATGAGAGGCGATGCATGAAAAATTGTGTGAGTAAAAGTAGGGAAACTTCTAAGAAGGCAATTAATAGGAAATAAGAAGTAAGAAGTAGGTGATTTAAGGAGAATAAAAAAAATAAAGAGAAAGAAAGTGGAGATTATTTTAAATGTGAAGTAGAAAATATCAAAAAGGTGAAATAGGGCTAATGAGAATAGGTAAAAGTAGGTAAAATTACAGAAGGGCAAGCAGGGAAAGTGACTGGAAAGTAGAAAAAGCGAAAGAACATCCTGGTGGAGAATAAGCAGAGAAAGTGAGGAGAAATTATGAGAGAGGATGTAGAGTTAGTGATGGAAAGAAACGGAGGGGAAGTTAAATGAATTAGAGAAAATTAGGGACCAAGGTATGAGTTGTGAGGGAAAATAATAGAAGTAGAAGTAAGAGAAATCAGGTAAGGAGAAGTAGAAGAAATAAGGAGAAATGCAGTAATAGGCAATACGAGGAGGAGGAGTTAGTGAATTAGGAAAAATAAGAGTAAATTAGGGAAGGAAAAGTAGGGATTTTATTCAAAGATGAGGTAGAGATAATAAGAGTAGGCGAAGTAGAGATAATAACAGGAGGTGGAATAGTTGTGACAAAAAGAAGTGATTAGGGGAAGTGAGGTTGATTGAGGAGAAGTAAGAAAGGTAAATCAAAGAATCAGGAAAAACAAGGGTAGCAGAAGTGAGAAAATTCAGAGAATAAAACAAAAGGGGGTAGGAAAAATGATGAAAGGGAAAGATATGAATTAGGAAAAAGTAGGGAACAACAGCTTAGGGGAATTAGCAAGAATAAAAGATTAAAAAGCAAAGGAAAGTGGGTGGAGGAAAAGTAGAGAAAATAAAAAAAATCAGGAGAGGGAAGTAGATAAAGTGAACGTTAATGTGGAAAGAGGAAGTAGATAATGTGAATGAAGTTAAAAATGAACAAAATAATAGAAGGGGGAATTCATGAGAGGAAGTAGAGAAGGCACAAAGAAGTATAAAAGAGGAAATCGAGGATATTAGAGCAAATAAAAAGGGGAAGTGTTGGGCGTGAGGGAGGAAGTAATGAGAAGGTGAGTAGGAGAAATCAGGTAAGAAGAAGTAGTTAAAATAAGGAGAGAGTAAGTGATAGCAAGTAAGACGAGAAGTAGGTAAATTAGGGGGAATCAGAAAAAACTAAGGGAGAAAAGGTAGGTATTATAAGTGGAGGTAAAGTTGAGATAATAAGAAGAGGTGAAATAGGTGTGATAAAAAAAAATGAAGTAGGGGGAGTTAAGGGAAACAAAGAGAAGTTAGAGCAGAAGAAGCAAGAAATCAGGGAAAATAAGGGGAAGTTAGGGAAGAAGTAGGGAAACAGGGAAAGTGAGGGAAGAGGAACTGAAAGGAAATAGTTTCAGGGGAAAGGAGAAATAATGAGAGGGGAAGTAAATTCATTAGCGAAAAGTAGAGAACATTAGTGAAGGGTAATTAGCGAAAATTGAAGATGAGAAAGTAAAGGGAAGTAAGTGGAAGGGAAGTAAAAAAAGTTAGGGGAGATTATGGCAGGGGGTAGATGAACAGCGAATAAACAAGAAAAGTGAAAGTAGGTGAAATAAGGGTAAAGAAAAGGTAACGTGAAAAGAAAATGTAGGCAAAATAAGCAAATTGTGCGAAAGAGAAAAAGGGGAAACAAGGAAGGATTATAAAAAATCTGGTAAAGTGAGAGGGAATGAGAGGAGAGGAAGTAGAGAAAAATGAGGAAAGGAAAGTAGATGAAGTGAGTGTAAGTGATAGCAAGTAGAAAAAATGATTAGAATTAAAGTTGAGTAGGAGAGATGAAGTAATGGCTGGGGAAGGAAAGTAGGGGAGGAGGAGCGTTTCCGGGGAAAGCGAGGAAATGGGAAAGTATTTTAGAAAGGAGCCAAAAAGGGTGGAAAAGTGTGAAGTGAGCGGAAAGGAAAAGGGGAATGTAGAAGAAATAGGGGAGAGAAAGAATTTTAAATTAGAGAAAAGAAACCTAAAATTTTTTCGAAAATAAAAAACGAGTTTCGCAGATGAAATCTGTGTTGAAATTGAATTCCTCATTTCGATTGCGAGAAAATGAACGCGAATGAATTACCTTCTATTGAGAATTTTCTGACGGTGTTTGCTGCTGTCAGTGTATGCTGAACACCTTTTATGTGGCTCGTCGCTTTTTATAGTGGATGAGCGAGCTCTCAATGAAAAAAGTTACACGATGGCTGGAATCTGGAAAGTAACTTCTATTCCCTGAGTTCGTTAATTTTCCACAGTGAACTTGGAAAGTCAATTTTACACTAATTTCCTCTCCTATACAGAGAAATAACTAGAGTTCAATTTTGTTTCAGCTCATTTTCGCACCAAACTCATTTCCAACTTCCGTCTGTTTGCGCAATCATGATCAGGGGCACGAATGAATAATCGTTATACATAATTTCAATATAAATCATTTTTAAAAGGTGTTATTACCATTTTTAGGTATGTTAATATTTAGGTTTTTAATTTTTCATTTAATTAACATTTATTGTTTAATCATTACTTTGGACAAATGATTTTTTTTTAAACGAGAAAAAATATGCCACAGCCTGGATTTCAATCGGGAACGTCAATATACATAAGCGAAGCGTTAACCAATTACTCCACCGATGTCTCAGAAAATCTGTTCTTGTTCTTCAAAGCCATACGAATATTTTTAAAGTTAAGAATCTTTCGACAATTTACTGATATTAAACACACAAATTACTTAGATAAAATTCACGTAATTCATCGGTAATGTAATTGGTTAACGCTTTACGCATGTATAGTGGCGTTCCCGGTTCAAATCTGGGCTAACGAAGATTTTTTTTGGACTTAAAAAAATTATTTGTCCGAAGGAATCGTTAAACATTCGATTTAAATCATTTGAAATATTATTAATAAATTATGTTACTATTTAAATTTCCATTTTATTCTGGATTTCATAAATAATTTAGCACTGACCTTTCTCTCATCAGATGCGTAACATTTGTGCTTGTGTGATACCAAAAAGCTTCTTACCTAAAACAAAGAAAAAAGGTATCTGTTAGAAATATTCTATCAAATTTTATCAAGTTTAGAAATTTTAAATTGTGAATTTCTTAAAAAATTCATATCTTCATATAAAAAAGTTTGAATTTCTACTAAGTAAATAAATTTCTAAAGGGAAAAGAGGAATTTTCAACCAAGAAGAACTTCAGTTGAATATTTAATCAAAAGAGGTGACTTTTCAACAAAAAGTCTATTAATCACAATTCAGTTAAATTTATGATCCAAAAAGATAAATTTTCAACAAATTAGTTATACTTTTAAACAAAAAGGATAAATTCTGAATAAGCTTGTTGCATTTTCAACCGCGTAAGAAAATTTTTAACTAAAAATATAATCGTCAGAAGGGAGAAATTGCGAAAAAAACAAATCGGGATAAAAGTCAAATAAATTGTTAACAAGAATATTACTGTTTAATAATTATATTAATATTTAAATACCAGAATCTTAATCTTGTAACATTTTGTGAAAAGAATCTTTTATAAATGGAATAAAACAATTTGGAAGTATAAGTTAATTATTTTTAATTCATTATTCTTAAGAGTTATTTAACATGACTCTTACAGAAATTCTCTGACTTTTGCAGGATTTTTTTTTTTAATCATGACTTTTCCCTGACCTTCCCTGAGTAATAAAATTCCCTGACTTTTCCCTGACTTCAGAGTTCTCCTGCAAAGAAGTCTACAAAAAACGGTTTCGTATCCTGTTGAAGAGTCAATTAGGTCCTTTAAATCTCCCCCTCCCATATTTTTCCTCCCTTCTCCCCTATTCTACCTCCCTAAACTTTAACTTTTGCTTCCCCTCCCTTTCCCTCACTTTTCCTCCCACCCACCCATCCTCACTAAACTTTAACCTTTGCTTTTTCTACCTTCCCTAACTTCTTTCTTTTCTACTTGCTTCTCTTTTTCTGTTTCCAGCTAATACTCCTATTCCTCAAGTTCCCTTACACGCCCATACTTCTAATCCCCTACTCACCCGCACTACCTTACCAGCCCAAACCTTATTTCTTATCCTTTACACTTCTAATTTCCCATTACTTCCTCTGATATAATTTCAACTACTGCATGACCTTATATTTCCCCTTACTTTTTTCTAATTCTCCCACCCTTCCTCACTAAACTTCTAACCTTTGCTTTCTCTACCTTCCCTAACTTCTTCCATCTCTACTTCCTCCTCACATCACTTCTCTAGCTAAAATTCTTATTCCGCACTTTCCTTACAAGCCCTGAATTTTCATCTCGTACTCACCAGCACTACCCTACCAGCTTACTTCTGATTTTCAAACTCTGTTACTCCTAATTTCTATTACTTTCTGTCCTATAATTTCCGCTACTGCAACACCCCATATTTTCCCTCACTTTCCACTACTCTTCTTACTGTCCATCCCTAAACTTTAACCTTCCCTTCCCCTTCTTTTCACAATTTCTTCTTCTTTAGGTCCGCCTATCCTCACTTCTTCAGCTAACACTCCTCTTCCCTTACTTCCCTTACAAGCCCTTATTTCTGATGCCCTACTTACTTGCACTACCCTACTATCCCACCCCTTATTTCTAATACTTTTATATTCCTGATTCCTCATTACTTCTCCTCGCATGATTTTTATTACTGCACAACCCCATATTTACCCTCACCTTCCCCTACCTCTATAATTAACTACGATTAAAACTACTTTTCTTCCCTACTCTATACTACTTTCTTTGCGCTTGCTGACCTACTTTTCCTCGTCACAATAACTTCGCCTACTTCGCCTCTCCTTATTTTTTTTTATTCTTTCTACTTCTTATCCGCTAATTTCCTTCAACTTCCCCTATATTTTATTTCCTCTCAAAGCCCTAGTCTCTGTACTCTTCACTTCTTCTACTCCTTTTCCATAATTTGTACTTCTAACTTTCCCCTCATTTCCTCTACACTTTTTTAACTTCAGTCCCTACTATCCTAACCTCTCTACCCTATTTTCCCGCATTACACTAACTTCGCCTACTTCACCTCTCCTAACTTTTCTTCACTCTTTCTATTTCCTATTTTCTTTTTTTTTTACCTCCTTTACCTTTTATTTCCTCTCAAAGCACTTCTCTTTCACCCCCTCAATTCTTCTAATCCTTCGCATAATTTTCTCTACTAACTTTTTCTTTATTTCCTCTACTCTCTCTAAACTTTAGTCCCCTACTTTTCCACCTCTCAATTCCCTACTTTCTCTTTCATACCTTCGCTCCCTACTACCTATACTTCCCCTCTTCATGAATTAACCTTTGCTTCCTTTCTTTCTACTAACTTTTTTTTATATACGTCCTCCTATCCTCACTTATTCAGCTAGCACTCCTGTTCTCCCACGTCTCTTACAAGCAGTTACTTTTTATCCTCTATTTACCCGCACCACTGTAATATCCCCCTCTTATTTCCCATACTTTTCCACTTATCATTTCCCATTACTTTCCCTTCCATAATTTACACTGCTGCGTCACTTCATATTCTCCTTACTTTCCCCTACCCCACTAATTATCAATGACTCACCCTATTTCACTTACACTTGCTAGCCTACTTCCTCTAATCACACTAACTTTGCCTACTTTGCCTGCCTTCATTTTTTCAATTTACCTGATTTCTTTCCCTTAGGTTCCTTTCTTTTCCCCTTACCTTTATTTTTGCTTTTATTCCTAGTTTCCCTCCTCCTCACTTTTCCTACTTATCTTCCATAATTTTTCTTATAACCTTTCCCTCATTTCCTCTATCATTCCTAACATTCGGTCCCTTCACTTTTCCTACACCCTCATTTCCTCCATTCTCAACGCCATATTTCAACTACTTTCTTACCTCTTATTTCTCTTACTTTTTAACCTCTTATTTTTTTTCCTCTTTTGTCATTTTCTTTACTCCCCACCTCTCATTCCCAGTACTTCCCCTCTCCTACTTTCAAACCCCTGATTCCCTATCACTTTCTCTACTCTTCCTCCTATCATTTTTCCTCACTTCTTCTCCTTGGAAGAGAAAAGCGACAAACAAACGGACACATGACCAAAACTATTAGAGTTTCTGCCCGGAGCTACAAAACCCTGAAACTTAAAATTTGTACAATATTTCCAAACATTTTTTTTTTAACTTTTGAAGAATTTAGTACAAGAACTAAAAAATTTATACGATGAATAAATTCAAGTTTGGTAAAAGATGGTCAGGGGTGTCCAAAGAAGGAAAGATTTCGAAGCAGCGAGTTATAAGTAAGTTATGCGGAAGCGTTGGTGATTTTGCGCCACTTTAAATTCTTACAGCACTCACGAGGGAAAACGGGGTTTCAAGTAGGTGGCAGGGGACATTAAAGAGCTATTTCGAAGTACTGGGCATACTTTGAATGAGAAAAAAAATAAAACTGCTCCATTTCCACACCCCAGAATGGCATCTAAGTGCTTATAAAAGGGAAGTGTTGAAGAAATTAGAAAACACTGTCGGATGCATGGTCTTTTATTTTAAATAATGTCCTCAAATAACTAATAAGAATTCAGAATTAAAATGCAATGAAAATGCAGAATATATTCACTTATAATAAAAGTGTATTAAATTATTGTTACTATTGCTAAGAATTCATTGTTGTAATTTAGTACTGCTCATTTCACTTCTAGGAGTCATCCAGAAATTACGCAAGATATTTTTCTGGAATTTTTACCTCCCCTCCATGTAAGATTTGTTCTGCCCCCTGCAACCAATTTTCACTTAAATTTCACAAATTTAGGGGATTGCAATAAATAAACATTTTGATAATAAAATATACGTAAAACCGTGATGAAATTTGTTTTAAAAAATAAAAATGTTGCGCAGTTCAAAATGCTTGGTGTATTCTGGATTTAAAACAGTGTATCTCCAAAATAAGAAGTTTTTCATTAAAAAATGACATTATTTTCTAACAAAAATTTTGAGTTCTCTAACCTTATATGTATTTTAAAATTATTGAAAATGTAACTCAATGATTATTTTTACTATTATTGTTTAGTCTATAAATTATTAAAATTACAATTTCATTTACCACAGGCTTCACAGTCTTTCCCCTCTTATTTCCCTTTTTCTCTTTTTTTCACTAACTAAGTACTGTTTTAGTTACGAATTTCATAATTTAGTTGAAAAATGAACAAGTATAATAGAATGTCATTCATTATGGTTAAAAATTCAAATATTTTGATGAAAATTCGTCTTTCAAGGTTGAAAATTTAATTTCTTTTCAGAAAATTCGTTTTGTTTCTTGATGATTCAACACTTGCGATAATTTTTTGTCTTTTGTCTGTCAAAAGTTCTTCTCCACGCTTTAAAAGAACATCTATTTTTGTAAAAATTTCATCTTTTGCTTGAAAAATCCAACATTTTTGATGAAATTTGGTTTCTTTTTCAACTCAAAAAATTTGCTTTGTTGAAAATTAGTATATGAGTAATAATAATTTATAAATTTAGGTAAACTATGTGGTTGAAAATCAACTTTTTTTTTAAATCATATTTTTAGGTTACAAATACTACTTACCTGTGAAAAAATTATTCTTTTGTCTCAAAAATTTAATATTTTGCATGCAATTTTTTTTTAACTGAAAAATCTTTCTTGGTAAAAATTAAACATTTTTGTTGGAAATTCGTCTTTTCAGTTTGAAAAATAATCACTTATGATAGAAATTTCAACTTTATGGTTACGAATTTGATTACTCTGATAAAACTTTTACAATTTTGTTAAAAAATCATGATTTCTTGGTTGAAATTTAACTATTTTGATGAAAATTCATTTTAGTTTTGAAGTTGAACTATTTTGACAAAAAGTTTAATTATTAGGTACAAAATTAATTTTTTTCTTAAAAATTTATATTTTCGAATTAAAAGTTTCATTTTTTTTGTTAAAAATTAGTTTTTATTATTTGAAAAATCTTTCATAGTCAAGAATTCAACAGTTTTGTTGAAAATTCTTTTCGGTTTAAAGATTTAACTATTTTCGTGAAAAGTTTAACTCTTAGGTAGAAAATTAATTTTTTTTTTGGAAAATTATTATTTTCGGATTAAAAATTTCATTTTTTTTCAAAAGTAAGTTTTTATTATCTAAAAAATCTTTTCTGACTAAGAATTCATCTGTTTTGATAAATATTCGTCTTTTAGTTTAAAAATGCATTTCTTTCGGAAGAAATTTTATAATTTTTAAAAAATTTTAAGTTTTTGGTTAAAAATTAGTATTTTTATTAAAGATGCAACTATTTTATTACGAATTCGTCTTTTTTTTTGTAACTTATCTATAATTAAATTTTTTGTTGTTATTGAACTTTTAGCTGTCACATTTTTTCTTGACAATTCATCTTTTTCTTTGAAAATTACACTATATAGTTATAAATGTATGTAACATGTTGTTTTATTATTGATTTCTGGTAGAAAAATCATTATTTAGGGGTCACAAAATCAACTGTTTGGTAGAAAATTTTTATTTTTAGATTTAAAATTCAACATTTTGCATTATATTTTGTTTTTTCAAATAAGCGACTAATCATTCTTGTTTGCAAATTTATCATTCGTAGTTAAAAATTCAAAAATTAGGTTTAAAGGCCTGTACTTTTTTGACAATTTTGTTTGTATTTTTTTGGGTAGAAAATTATCTTAATTAATCTTATTTAAAAATTTCAAATATTTGGGCTAAAATCAATGATTTTATTGAAAATCCGTCGTTTTGGTAGAAAATTACCTTTCTTGATAAAAAATTCATATTTGTGGTTAAAATTCTATGTATATTGTTGAATATTTTTTTTGGACAGCAAATCATCGTTTTTATTGAAAACCCATTTCTTTAGTTGATTTTCTTTTAGGTTGTAATATCTTTGGTTTCTCTTTAAGTATTTATTTTTTCTAAGTAAGAACTTCAATTTTTCCACCACCCAATCATCATGCGGTTTTTGTGGATAACCCCTTAAATTAAATTGAATCAGCCCCTTCCCAAAGATGAAAATAAAGCTCTCCTTGAGGAATATCACAGCTTCCCTTAAATGAAGCATTTCTGCTTCTATTTCCCTACTCGTAAACTTTGCTCAAATATCTCGTGAATTGTGAAAGTTTAGTAATAAACGTCGAAAAAAGGTAAAAGTCCTCATGATACTGAAACCCACTTGGAACTGTTTGCACAGAATCTTGACGTTTGTTGCCTCTGACTCCTACTGCGATAGTTCATGATTGAGTCATAAAAGGCTCGCGCATTTCAATCCAGGTGAATATCTCTTCAATAAAAAGTCCGAAATCGGTCATTTTTTCTCGAAGATTATTCGGACACGTTACTGTGAATATCCCGGATTAGTGGAACAATAAATTCCCTATCCAGAGAAAACGTGATTTGTTTTTACGTGCGGAACGATCGACGTGTCCCATAAAATGCAGTTTTACTTCAGCCATTCCATTTTCCAACAGCCCTTTCTATGCTCTCCCAGCATAGAAAAGAAGTAGTCAGCAACGATAGGGAACGTGTGCCATTTACGAGCAGCGGAGGGTTAACGGTGGCCAGTGAGGAATTAACGGGAAAACAATTACGGCTTTTGTGAATCCC
>JAUELO010000023.1:5104546-5121913 GCA_032357855.1 Amphibolips quercusostensackenii
TTAAACTTAAATTTTTTGTATGAAAATTTATCTATTCTACTTTTGTTAACAATTTATCAAGTTATTGTACCTGAGAGACATAATTTATGAAACATCAACGTTACAATATTTACAATTTTATTTTTACATTTCCTATGTCTCGTATGAGAATTCATTTATAGATTGAGCTTCACTCAAGCAATATTTAAACATTTTGCAAAATAACTTTATTATTGCGTTTTGAATTCATTGACCTAAAAAACTTCAGAATACTCATTTTTATGGATATCGCACTATTGACGCAAATTCTAAAAAATAATCAATAAGTGTTTCAAAAAATGGTTTAAAAACCCATTAAAAAATATTTTTAAACTTAAATACTCATAAAATTTCTTATTCTAGTACCAATAAACAGAAGATAAAAAAACATATTTCAAAATACTTTTGCAAAAAATTGTTCCTATTTAATGTGAATTTAATTTTATCTTTTTCAATTTTTAACTTTTTGTCTACTTCTCACCAAAAGCAAGTTAATATTTAATTAAATTCAGTGAAAATAATTGTTTCAACAAATTATTACTGTATATAGCTATCTACCTCTATATTAATACTAGATAGTTACGTTGATTTTTCTAAAAAGTTTTAACTTTTGTTACTTTTTAATTAAAATGAAGTTATAATTAATTCAAATTATTTATAAAAATTGTATAAACAATTCATTATTATTATTGTTATTAATATTCTTTTTGCTTAGTGGTAAAAAGTTGCGATTTTTTCTGGAATTTTCAAATATTTATCTATTTTTTACTTGAGGTGACTTAATAATTAATAATGTTTCACAGAAATGATCGTTCAAACAAATTATAATTGTTCATAACAATCTTCATCTATATTAATGCCAGATAGTTGCGGTTTTTTCTGACATTTTTATCTCTTTGGCATTTTTTGATTAGAGTTAAGTAATAATTAATTAAAGTCTAGAAAAATAATTGTATGAACAAAGTATTATTATTATTGTTAATAATATTATCTTTGCTTGGTAGTAGAAAGTTGCGGTTTTTTCTAAAATTTTAAAATATTTATCTATTTTTTATTTAACTTGACATAATAATAAATAAGGCTCTGCAAAAACAATTGTTTAAACAAATTATTATTTTTTATAACTATCTTTATCTAAATTAATGCCAGACAGATGTGGGTTTTATTTTTAAATCTTTAACTTTGTGTGGTTTTCTAATAAGAGTAAACTAATAATTAATTCAAGTGAACAAGAATAATTGTGCGAAAAATTTATTATTGTTTAACCTATTTTCTTTTAGGTAAGTGCTAGAAAGTTGCAGTTTTTTCTTAAATATTTAACTCTGATTCGCATAATCAACTATAAAGTACAAATCAATATTTTTTTGAACTTATTTTTTTAACAATTTATTATTGTTTTTATCAATTTTCGCTTAAATTATAATTAGAAAATCGCTATTTTTCTGCATTTTCTAAACTTATTTCAAACTTCTCAGTTAAAGCAAGGCAATTGTCAATTACATTTTCCAGAAATAATTGCTTAAATTTTTTATTTTAAACAATATTCTCTTGAAATAATTCTAGAAAGCTGCAGTGTTTTTCTAAAATTGTTCACTTTTTGTCCACTTTTCAGTTAGAGAGAGGTAATAATTAATTCAAGTTTACAAAAAAAAAAATGCTAAAATGATTTATTATTTTTAATAACGTTATTTTTAAATAATAGTAAAATATTTGATGTTTTTTATAAAATTTTTCACTTTTACACAAGTTTTTACTCAGAGCAAGATAAAAAATTAATGCAATTTAATAAGCATAATTGTTTAGTAAATTACTATTACTTACAACTATTTTCTCCTACAGTAATGATAGATAGTTGCAGCTTTTTCTGAAATATCTAAATTTTGCCTAGTTTTCACTTAGTGAGATAATAAGTATTGTAAGTTAATAAACGTGATTTTTTATGCAATTAATTATTGTTGAAAAATATCTTCTCTTACAATAATGTTAGAAAGTTTAGAATTCTCTCAAATTTTTAGCATTGCTTTGAATTTTCAGTAATGAACAAATAATAAAAATGAACATCAAAAAGAATTTTTATTTGTAGGTATTCCGCTTTTTCCGAACGTAGTATTTTTCCTTTTTTAGCAATGTTTGAAAAATATTAAATAAAGCAAAAGCGCCTTCAGTTATTACTTTTAGGGGAAACTACATTCAATATGATCCGCACAGAAAATTTGAGGAATATTTTAAATATCTAGCTGTATTTTAGAGAAAATATATCCACAGAAAAAATGTTTACAAAATCATTTGCTCTTATCTTTATTTATTATTTTTCCATAACTAAAAAGCCAAAGCAAAATAAAAAATTTTAGAAAAAAAAACAGCAAATATCTAGCATTACTTAGGGAAAAGATAGTTTCAAACAATTATAATTTGTTAAAGCAATTTTGTTTAATAACTTGAATTTTTTTACCTCGCTGTGAGTAAAAAGTGGACAAAAATTTACAAATTACAACAAAAATTCAAAATTTTCTATCATTATTTCAATCTATTAATTTTATATTATTATTCAAATATAACATTATTAAAAATAATAAATAGTTGAGGCAATTATTTTTGTTAACTTTCATAAATTATTTTCTTCGTAAGTAAAAAGGTAACAAAAATTAATTATTTTTAGAAAAAACCGCAACCTTCTGACCCTACTACAAGAAAAGATAGATATAAGGAACAATAGTTTATTCAAACAATTATTTTTATTGAACTGAATTAATTAATTACTTATTCTGAGCTAAAAGTGTCGAAAAAATCACAAGTTTATAGGATTAAATAAATAGAATATTATTTAAAAAAAGAATACATTTTTTTAACATTTATTTTTGTTGAATTGATTTAAATATTATCTTAAGACAGTTAAGAGGTTAAGGAAATTTGAGATTTAAAAAAACCGCACTTATCTAATATTGCTATAGGTTATAAACAATAATAATAAGTTTAAACAATCAAGTTTGCTTAATTACAATAATAATTACCGTAATCTGATTAAAAAACGGATTAAAATATAAAAATTTAAGAAAAAACCGCAACTATTTAGAATAACTATAGGAGAATATAGTTATAAGCTATAACAATTTGTTTAAAAATTATTTGAATAAAACTGATTTAATTATTTGGACACAATTAGCGAAAAGTGGACAAAAACTTGAGATTTTACAGCATCATTCTAGGCGAATAATTCCGTATAAACAATTTATATAAACGCAGGGAATCGTTCAAGGTAGGGTAATAGTCAGCTGGGCACTCTAAACTGACTTTCTTTGTTCCTTTGTTGCATGTTCCACATTCTTTTAATTGTCTTTCTTTTTATTTCAATGACTTCTAATTATTTAGTAAGTCAGGTAAAAAATTGGCGAAAAATGTTTTACGTAATTTACGGATGGCCCCTGAGATAATATGTTCTATTTTCGCCAAAGAAAATTTTTCTCTCCGAACAAAGAATTTTTAAGTTTTTCTATTTTCGCGTCAGAAAATTTTTCTTCTCCAACATGAAATTTTTAAACTTTTCTATTTTCGCGCAAGAAAATTTTTCTTTTCGGAAATAGAATTTTCAAGCTTTTCTATTTTCGTGAAAGAAAATTTTTCTTTCCGAAAATAGAATTTTCAAGCTTTTCTATTTTCGTGAAAGAAACTTTTTCTTTTCGAATACAGAATTTCCAAGCTTTATGTGACTCGTATCGAAATGATATCAGCGGGTGATCCAACGAATGCGAAAATTCTTTCATAAGGTACATATTTTCTTTTCTCAATAATAAACCTCTTCCGGTTGCGATTCGTATTCTGACCTGAACATGCTTTCAGCTTTAATGTATCATACCGCTGAGTTGAGGTAGGAAACTAGGTCTACAAGCGTAAATTATAAAAAGCACGTACGGTTATATAAGTGCAATAATAAGCAAAATAAGCTGTCACAAATCAAATTTTTTCCTGCAAAAAAACCTTGCTCTATATTTAATTAAAAAATCAAATTCCGATTTTGATTTGATTCTTAACAAATAGTCATTTTTCCCGATCCCATCCTGAATTAAAGAAATGTACATATCTCGAACTAGCAACACTATTGACACTTCATGATTTTTTTTTAACAATGCAAATATTATTTTACTACTATTTTGAAAAATGAAACTAATGCTAGTAATTTCTCAAATTGTTGGCTCATGAAATTTGTTCCATTCTCTCTTTAAACATATTTTATAACTTCTTTACTGATTCAGGAAATGTCAGAGAAAACCTGACAGAGTCAAGGAATTTTCGATAAACTTGAGTTAGAGTTTATTTTATTATTTATTAAACATTAAAATAATTTTGTTTAAAAGTTATTGTTTTTTTGTTTAAATTTTTGGTTCAAATATCATCATTGGTTTCGTTGAGAAGTAATCTTTTTTGGTTGAAAATTCAACTACTTACCTGCAAGTAAAATTACTTTGTTAGGAACTCATTTTTTTGTTTGCTTATTTATAGTTTTAATTTAAAAACCTTTTTTCTTGTTTGAGATTTTTCGTGGTTAAAAATCAATTACTTTGGTTGAAAATTATTTTTCTATTAAAACTACTTTGTTTGGCGAAAAATTAAACCATATAATGTTTTCCGAAAAATGTATCTTTGTTTATGGAAATTAATTCAACTTTGCTAAGAATTCACCTTTTTTGGTTGGAAATTCAACTACGTAGTTGAAAGTGGAAAATTAGATTATTTTAGTGAAAATTATTATTTATATGTGTAAACATTTTATTTGAAAACCTTTTTTTTAATTAAACTATTTTTTTCAAAATTATTATTTTGTTGAATGAATAATTCTTTTTTGGATAAAAATCAATTTTTTGATACTGAAAATTCAACTACTCCATGTTTGGTTGTAAATTTATCTTTGTGATTGAAATTTGGTTTCTTTGATTAAAAATTAGTTCTTTTTTTGGAAATTAATTTGTTCTACTTTGTTAGAAATTGATTTTATTGGTCGCCGATTTATAAATTTTATTCAAAAACCTTTTTTTCTTTAAAATAAAACTATTTTGTTGAAAAGTATTATTATTTGCGTAAAAATTTGATAAGAAAACTTTTCTTTAAAATTAAACTATTTAGTGAAAAATTTTTATTTTTTTGGCTGAAAATTTTGTTCAGATGCGTTTCTTTTTTCTTCAAATTTAAACGCTTTTGCTACAAATTATTATTTTTCTAGTTAAAATTTTTGTTATTGAAAATCTTTTTTTTTTCATACTGAAAATTTAACTACTTCATGTTTGTTTTTAAATATATCTACCTGGTTGAAAATTGATTTCTTTGATTCAAAATTAGTTTTGTATTGAAAATTAATTTCTTCGACTAAAAATTTAACCATTCAATTGTTTTTTTAAAATTTATCTTCTTTTATAAAAATTTATTCTTCTTAGTTAATAGTTCATCTTTTTTGGTTGAAAATTCAACTGCGTGGTTGAAAGTGAAAGAACTTTGTTAGAAATTCATCCTCTTTAATTGATGATTCCTAATTTTTATTGAAAAAACTTTTTTTTCTTTGATATTAAACTATTTTGTTAAGAAGTATTATTTTTTTTGGTAAAAATTTTATTCAAAAACTTTTGTTTGAAATTAAACTATTTTGTTGAAAATAATGGTTTTTTTGGCTGAAAATTTAATTCAAAAACTTTTCTCTTCTTTAAAATTAAATTATTTTGTTCAAAATTATTAATTTGTGGTTTATTATTTCTTTTTGCTGAAAATCTATTTTTTCGCATAAAAAATTTAACTACTTTATGTTTGGCAGTAAATTTATTTTTGTGGTTGAAAATTGATTTCTTTGATTGAAAATTAGTTATTTATTGAAAATTAATTTCTTCGACTGAAAGTTTAACCATTCAATTTTTTTCAAAAAATTTACCTTCTTTCATAAAAATTTATTCTCTTTACTTAATAGTTAATCTCTTTTGGTTGAAAATTCAACTACGTAGTTAAAAGTGAAACAACTTTCTTAGAAATTAATTTTTTTGATTGATTATTTATCATTTTTATTAAAAAAACTTTTTTGTCTTTAAAATTAAACTATTTTGTTAAAAAGTATAATTTTTTGTAATAAAAATTTTATTTAAAAACTTTTTTTTTTAAATTAAACTATTTTGTTAAAAATTATGTTTTTTTTGTCCGAAAATTTGATTCAAAAACCTTTTTTTTCCTTAAAGTTAACTATTTTGTTCAAAATTATTACTTTGTGGTTGAAAATTTCTTTTTGCTGAAAATCTATTTTTTCACACACAAAATTAAACTTTTTTATCTTTCGCAGTGAATTTATCTTTGTAGTTGAAAATTGATTCCTTTGATTAAAAATTAGTTTTTTATTGAAAATTAATCTCTTTGACTGAAGGTTCAACCAGTCAATCTTTTTCGAAAAATTTATCTTCTTTTATACAGATTTATTCTCCTCAGTTAATAGTTCATCTTTTTTGGTTGAATTTAATTCAGAAGCCTTTTTTTTCTTTAAAATTGAACTATTTTGTTGAAAATAAGTACTTTGTGGTTTAAAATTTTTTTTTGCTAAAAATCTGTTTTTTCACACAAAAAATTTAACTACTTTATGTTTAGTTGTAAATTTATCTTTGTGGTTGAATATTGATTTCTTTGATCAAAAATAAGTTCTTTATTGAAAATTAATTTCTTCGACTGAAAATATAACCATTTAATTTTTTTGAAAAATGCATCATCTTTTATAAAAATTTATTCTCGTTAGTTAATAGTTTTTTTTTTGTAGAAAATTCAACTACGTATTTGAATGTGGAACAACTTTGTTAGAAATTTATTTTTTTGATTGATGATTTATAATTTTTTATTAAAAAACTTTTTTTTTTTAAATTAAACTATTTTGTTACAAAATATTATTTTTTAGGTCAAAAATTTATTTCAAAACCTTTTCCTTTCTTTAAAATTATATTATTTTGTTCAAAATTATTATCTTTTTGGTTGAAAAATTTTTTTTTGTCTGAGAATCTGTTTTTTCATACTGAATTTCGTTGAAAATTTATTTTTTTATTGAAAATGTAACTAATTCTGTAAAAATTCGCTTTTTTAGTTGAATAATTATTTTTTAATGAAAACGTAGCTATTACATGTTTGCTTAAAAATGTATATTTTTTACTCAAAAATTCATTTTTTTTTTATTCAAAAATCGGCTTTCTTGGGTTAAAGAAAAAATTAATTCAATAGAAAATTTAATTCTCCTTTTGAATTCATATTTTCGAGTTGAAAACTGTAATATTTTGCATGAAATTGGTATTTTTGTTTTGGAAATTCAACACTTCAGATCTGTTTTATTTCACGATTTAGGTAATGTGTTAAAAATTCTTATTTTTCTTCTAATTTAACTGTTTTTTATTGAATTTTTTTTTAAGGGAAATAACAATTATTACATTTTTCGTTCAGGATCCGTTTTTCACTTGAAGTTTTGGATGTTGAAATAAACGAAATTCGTTATCAATCCTTTTTATTGCAAATACGCTAAAGCGCTCGAAATTATTTTCAAAAGATCAAACGAGGGAAAATTAAATACGAATTCCGAAACATACCTTTGTTCTAATAATTTAATTTCCGTGAACTCAAATAATGAGCTTTAGTTTCCAGTTGAGTATTCTATCAGAAAATCATTTGACAAAACATTCATTCAATAAAATTCAATTATTTGTTTTAGGTAATGTCCAGAAGGGATTCATTATTAAGCCAAAATGTAGTAATTCATATTAAAATACAATACTTGTAATTTAATACATTCTGCGCGATTTCCGTATCAAAAGATATTTATTGCAGTGAAAAAAAATTTTAATTGAAAAAATATTAAAAATATATTTTCAGATTCTTGCTGAAAATAAAAATTACTTTTTTATCGTAAATTAGCATTTTTAAACAAAAAACATTATCAAGATCACAATTTTAAACAATTTTTGGTTGTGTTCGCATTTTACACCAGAAATGGATATTCTTAATAAAAAAGTATTAGATTTTAAAGATTGAAATTTTTTTTTAAATTACGTTTTCGGGTTTGGTAGCGAAGTCTTTACCAGATATTAAAATAAATAAAAAATTCATTGATATATTAATTACATTCTAAGTAAAAAAATTTGTCTTAATTAAGAAAAATCGAATTGTCAATGGTTTTTCAAGCAATAAGAATTATTTTCTGAAAATGGATTAGTTAAATTTTAAACCAAAGAAATGAATGATCAAACGAAAAATAAATTTTCAACAAAACAGTTTATCTTTCAGTGTTGAAGTTGATTTTTTGACCAAAAAAGTTGTCTTTTCAATAAAATATTTAAATTCCTACAAAATAATAACTTTTCACCTAAAAAGTTTAATTTTTATTCACATAAATGAATTCCCAACGAAAAATATGATAGTAGAATTGTCAGCAAAAAAAATTAACTTTTAAATATAAATAGTTTGCTAGAAAAACTAATTTTGAACAAAAAATGTACATTTTAAACCAAATAATTGAATTTTCAACAGAAAATAATAATTTGTTAACCAAGAAGATACATTTTTCAACTAAAAATGACAAATTTTCAACTAAATACGCAAATTTTCAACCAAATACATAAATGCATTTTCAACTGGAAGACATTAATTTTCAATCGAAAGTATTAAATTTTTACCAAAAGTGGAGTAATTACTTTTCTTAGTTTAAAATTTATCCAAAAATATGACAGTAGAATTTCCCATAAATGAAATTAAAGTTTGACCAAAAATAGTTTGCCAAAAAAAATAAATTTTCAACAAAAAAGTTAAATTTTAAACAGAAAAAAATTTTTTTTAAGCAAGATGTTTCATGTTTGGACAAAAAAAACATTATTTTCAACTAAATAAGTGAATTTTCAACTAGAAAAGATCAATTTTCAAATAAAACTATCAAATTTCAACCAAAAATGGAATAATTACATTTTTAGTTACAAAAATTAATTCTTAACCACGAAAAAACGTATTTTCATTAGAATATTTAAATTTTTAACCAAACGAGATAAATTCCTAACTAAAAATATGATAGTAGAATTTTCTAGCAAAAAAAAAGAAATTTTTACAAAAAATAGTTTCACAAAATAAAAAAAGAATTTTTAGCAAAAAAAAGATTTTTAAGCAGGATAATTCATTTTCTAAGAGAAGACAGATTTTCGAAAATAATACATGAATTTTTAACTAGAAAAGATCCATTTTCAAAAAAAAATATTAGATTTGAACAATAAATAGAATAGTTACATTTTAAGTTTCAAAAAGTTGATTTTCAACCAAGAAAAAATAAACTGTTAAAATAATAATTTGATTTTTAACCAAAAAAAGGCTGAAAGGGACAAATTTTTAACAAAATATTTGAGCTTCTGATCAAATGGTTAAATTTTCAAGACGAAAGGTCGAACTGCTTTGAAGAGAGTTGAATTTTAAAAAAAAGTTTAACATTCAACAAAAAATATGATATTTAACCGAGGGAATTATTTTTCAAAAATCAAATAGTTAAATTTGAGACAGGCATATTCAACCAAAAAGATGAATTTTTCACCAAAAAATGATAAATTTTTAACAAAATACATGAACTTTGAAATAAAAAATATCAATTTTTAATGAAAATATCAATTTTTAATAAAAATATCAATTTTCAACAAAAAATGAAGTAGATGCATTTATGTTAAAAACATAATTTCTTATAAAAAAATGAATTTTTAACCAAAATAATAAATTTTCAACACAAAAGATGAATTTTGAAACAAGAAGATTCATTCTGTTTCCTTACAGAGGAAGGTTTGCAATGACCTAATTTTTAAATCTACTTTTTTAACATATTTCAATATAATTCGACCCCAGGAGTTCAAAAATACAATTTTTTCAAAATGTCTATGTGTGTGTATGTAATTTTCTTCTGTTCACTATATCTCGAAAATTAAAAGAGCTACGATCATGAAATTTGAAAGAATTGTAGATCCGATTGATATCCAGGTTAGATATGACTTTAAGCTAGATCGGCAGTTTAGAAGTTTTTTTTGGGGTTAAGAGATTTAAAAAAAATTGTCTTGTTTACATGAGAATTTTTTTTAATATTCGAACTACTACAATCCAATCTCTAGTGTATTTGTTCGCGTCCTCGAGATTCATCGATCGACCTATTATTGAACCTTTTATGAACTACCAGTACCGACTGATGAAGTTTCAAAAAAATAATTTATTTTGTTTATATAAAAAAACTGTTTTAATACACAAAATACGACAATACTGTATGTGAAATATTTGTTTGCGTCCTCGAGACTTATTTTTGAATCTCTTATGATCTACGAGTACCGATTTATCAAATCGTAAAAAAATGTTTTATTCTCTTTATATAAGAAAAACTATTTTTATATTAAAAGTGCAACAATAATATACCGTGTGTACTTGTTTGCGTCTTCAAGACGCATGGATCGACCTATTGTTGAACATTTTATGACCTATTACTAGCGCTTCAAGAAGTTAAAGAAAAAATTAATTCTGTTTATAAGCGAAAAACTTTTTTGATATTCAAAATATGACAATACTATATGTAGAGTATTTGTTTGAGTCTTCGAGATGCATCGATCGACTATTGTTTAACGTTTTATGACCCACCAGTAGCGATTTAGGAAGTCATAAACAAAAGGTTCCTTCTGTTTATACAAGAAAAACTATTTTGATATTAAAAATGCAATAATACTATATCCTGTTTATTTGTTCACGTTTTTAAGACGCACCGATTGACCTATTGTTTAACCTTTTATGAGCTGTCAGTACTGATTTATGAAATTAAAAAAAAAATGGTTTTTACTGTTTATATGAGAAAAAATTCGTTCATATTAGAAATACTATAGCACTGTATCTAACATGTTTGTTCGCGTCTTCGAAACGAGTTCAATGACCTATTTACGAACCTTCCGTGAACCATTATGATCTAGCAATACAGATTTATAAATTTGGAAAATATATTGTTTATCTTGTTAATATAAGAAATTTTTTTTCAGAATTGGAAATACAACAGCAATATATATATATGTTCTTATCTCTGAGACGCATCGATTGCTCAAATTAAGAACCTTTTATGACCTACCATAACCTAACAATATCATTTGAAATTTTTATAACATAACTATTTACCTTGTTTATAACAGAATTTTTATGGTATTGAAAATTTAACAGTAATGTATTTGATGTAATTGTTTGAGTCATCGAGATGCGTGGCGTGATCTATTGACGAACTTTCGATGACTATTAATAATTAATCAATAGCTTTTCAGAAATTTGAAAAAAGTTACATTGTAAATACATTAGGGTGGTCCGAATTTTTTTGTTTTGTTTGAATTTTTTAGCCCAAAAATTTATTCGAAATCACAAAAAAATAAATCCCCTTTTTTTGTGTTTGAAAAAAATGGTACTTAGAAGTAGCGCAAGCCCCATAAAGTTTAACGCGTATTTCCTATTAGAAAAAAAAACTTTTTTGTAAATTTTACTTATAATCTTCATTATCAAGTGAATCAAGTTAAAACTTACAATTTATCTTCACAACTAGACACAGAATACGAATAAAATATCACTCCCATAAGTCTGTTTTGTAGGATCACAAAGAGCCCCGTAAATTAGAAAAAAGGGTTTGTGCGTTTTTTGCACTAATTATTATATAATTTGTTAAAACAATTTATTAGTGTTTTTAGTAATTTCGTCTCAGAATAGAGTTAGAAAGTCGTGATTTTTTTAAAAATCGTTCACTTTGATCTAATTCTCAATTAGAGTGTGATACATTTTTTAATGTTACAAACATAATTGTTTACATAATTTATTATTATTGTTAATAATGTTATCTTAGAATAATCTCAGGAAACTAAAGTTTTTAAAAAAAATTTCCACTTTTTGTTCAACATTTAATTTTAGTAAGGTAAATAATTAATTAAAAATGACCAAATTTTTTTTAACATTTATTTATTATTTTGAATAATATTGTTTCTGAATAATGATAAAAAGTTGCAATTTTGTTTTAAATATTTATCTTTTTGTCTACTTTTTACTTTAGGTTTGGTAATAGCTATTAAAATGTAAAAAACGTAATTGTTCAAACAAGTTATCATTTTTAAAAACTATATTTTTCTGTAGTAATGCTAAATAGTTGCTTTTTTTAAATTTTTCACTTTTTGCAAACTTTTTGCTTACTTAGTAAAGTAATAATTAATATAAGTTTTAAAAATAATTGTTTAGACAATGCATTATTATTTTTTTCGAAATTTCTAATTTTGCTGTAACTTTTTGGTCATAAAGAAATAATAAATAAAAAATAGACAGAGTCATTTTCAGAACAAAACCTTTTTTTTTGAATATATTTTTCTAAAATAAAACAGATATTCAAAATATTCTTCAAATTTTCTGCATAAATCGTATTAAATGTACATTTTTTTAAGTAGTCACTGAGGGCCTTTTGTTTAAATTAATATTAATATGTATTATTTTTTCCATACTAAAAAGTTAAAGAAAAGCTAAAATTTAAAAAATAAACACAACTTTCTAGCATTACTTTAAGAGAAGATTGTAACGAATAATAATAAATTGTTTAAATAATTATGTTTCTTTATTTTCATTAAATATTATCTCGCTAAGTAAGAAGTGGAGAAATGCTCAAAATTTCAAGAATAACGACAGCTATATAGCATTGATATGGGAGAAGATAGTTATAAACTAAAATGATTTCTTTCAATTATTATTTTAGTTAAATATTTATTATCACTGCACTGTTAGTAAAAAATAGACAAAAAATTAAAAATTTTAGAAAAAAAGCAACTTTCAAACATTATTTGCAGAGAATATTATTAAAAATAATGATAAATTTTCAAAACAATTGTTCTTGTTAACTTGAATTAATTATTACCTGATTCTTATTAAATAGTAAACCAAAGGTAGAAGGTTTGAGAAAAACTGCAACTTTATAACCTATTCTAAGATATTATCAGTATTACTAAAAATAAACTAGTTAGGCAATTAATTCTGTTCAATATGATTGATTATTACCTTGATCTAACTGAAAAATTTTTAAAAGTTAAAAAATTTTGAAAATATCGCGACTTATTGACTTGATTATTATAGAAAATTGCTATAAACAATTGAAAATTGTTTAAGCAAATTTTTTAAACGTCTAATTACCTATATAAAGTAGTATTTTTTGTATTAAAAAAAATTTGTATAGTAAGAACCGTAAAAAACCCATAAATAGTGCCAAAAACTTGCAAAAACCAATTTTTCACTAATGAGGTTTTTTGGGATCGTATAAAACAGACATATTAAATATCAATATAAATTTAAATAATAAGTCTTTTTGTAACCACTTCAAGGAAAATTTATATTCAATATGATTTATATGGAAAATCTTAATAATAATAATCTGTTTTATTTCAGAAAAAAATATTCACAAAAAAGAAATCGATTGTTTAATATATGATTTTTTTAAATCTTTTTTTATTATTTGTATATATTTGAGAAGGCAAATCAAAGTTAAATATTTTAGAAGAATCTGCAACTTTATAGCACTTATCTAAGAGAAGATAATTGTAAACAGTAGTAAAATAGTTCAATATAGACAAATAGAACAAAATTTAGAAAAAGACGAAACTTTCTACCAATACACAATGAGAATGTTATGAACAATAATGAATTGTTGATACAACCTTTTTGATTAACCTAAATTAATTATTTGTCTTGCCCCGAAGGCGACTGTGCAACATATCTAGGAAGAACTTATAGTCTCGAGTGCCGATGAAAATATCTATCTTAATACTACACTTGATTAAAATTTTGGGGTTTATCCAAAAGAAACACTGAATTCACACGGAGGTGAGAATCCCACCGCTGCCACCAAATAAGCTGTCACGTACCGAGCAAAAGCCGAGGGTAGTTTGGAAAAGGTAAGAATGAGGGAGACTACAGTTGCTAACTATGTCAGTTTAGTAAGGCTTGACCAATTATTTGTTTGCGGGATCGTCCAAATAAAATTGGAAGGCGAAAACAGTTTGAAATTTTGAAAAAAACTGCAACTATCTAGTGTTGATACAGGAACAGATAGCTATAAACAAGAATGTTTTTTGCTTAGACAATTATTTTTGCTAAATTAAATTAAATATTACCTCACTTCAAGTGAAAAATGGACAAAAAGTTGAAAATTTCAGAAAAAATCACAATGGCTAGTATTATTTAAAGAGAATGTTATCAAAAATAATAATAAATTTTTCAAACAATAACTTTTGTTAAAATAAATTATGTATTACATCACTATAATTAAACATTAGACAATGTTGAGTTTTAACTTGATTTACCTGACACTGACTGATTTGTTTTCCAAACAAAAAAAATTGAATTATTTTTGTGTAGATTTGGAAAAATTTTCAGGCGATCTGCATACAAATTAAAAAAAAAAATTCCAATGCACTTTCGGACTATGCTAGAATAAATCTATAGTATTTCGCAGCGGTATTCTAAAAATGCAATAGTAAAAATTTTAACCACAGAAATGAATCTTAATCAGAAAAATAAATTTTTATCATAGAAGTTTAACAGAATGTAGTTTAATTTTTTTATTGGGTTCTGTTAATCTAACACAATTTAAGCTCCCTATCTAAAAATTTTTGTTGAAATTCTAGTCTCGCACCTTAAATGCTTGCATTATACTTTCTAAAAGTTTTATTAAAGCTACAAAATAAAATAGATATTCTCAGTAGAGTATGTTTTGCAATAAATCTAAATTTCATATGAACTCTCCTTTCATGTCTACAGCAACTCAACATTCTACAAATTCCAGAATTTCATACTACACACGGTAAAAAGGTGCGGTGCACTTTTTCCTCCTGGATGCCTTTTTCCACCCAGTTTTTTCCTTGCGGTTCTTCTTCACGATTTGCGGTCCGCTTTTCCTTACGGAAAGATAAAATACACAAAGGATATTGAACATGTTACAACTTGAAATCCACTTCCAGTTCTTTTTCTTCCCCTTATTTGTGGGATTGTAACGTATATTCGAAGAGGACTTATCAGAAGAACTGTTTAAAGGCACACTGGCTGACGTTTTAAAGTTTAAAAAAGTTTCCTGAATAAAAAGAATGAAAAGTTTAGAATTCCTTTTATCTTTAGCCTCGTAGATTTAATCTGGAAATGTTACATTCCTGGTCCCTTTTTCACTTGCTTTGAGTTGCGGAATTTTCATTTAGAAACAACTGAAAATTGTATTATTCGAAGAGAAATCCAGATGCTGGTGAAGGTTCATCCATAAACTACATAACCAATTTTAGGAAATAATTTGGGTAAGTTTTATGTTATAATCTAAACTTCACATCACAAATTTGACTTAAAACAAGAAAAACAAGATAATTGTTTACAAATTAAAAAAATAAATTTTTTGAAAAAAAACAAATGTTGGTACTTTATTGAATTCAATATGAAAAAAAAAATTTTTACGAAGCAATTATAGTCCAACCAAACAGTTGAATTTTTAACCAAAAGATCAAAATTTTTAATCCAGGAAGACAAATAATTCGAAATACAGTTAAATTTTCAACAAAAAATTTAATTTTGAACCAAGAAAAATTGATTTTTTATTATAAAATATTAATTTACAATCCAAAAGGACGAATTTTTAACAAAACAGTTGAATTTTAGATGAATAAATATAAGTTAAAAAAATAGTTGAATTTTCGAAAAAGTTATTAAATTTTTAACAAAATAGATAAATTATACAAAACGTTCTATATTGAACCTAAAAATATGCATTTTCGAGCAGATAGTCAAATTTTCTAACAAAAGAGATTAAAATTTAGCCAACAAAAGTTGAATTTTTATCCAAAGAGTTAAATTTTTAATTCAAAAAGACGAATTTTCTTAAAAGACTGTTGAATTTTTGAACCAAAATATTTAATTTTTCAAAATAATGTTTTTCTAACGAAAAAAAGATGACTTTTCTGAAATTAAATATTAATTTTTTATGAAAAAGGACGAATTTTTAAAAAAACAGTTGAATTTTCGATGAATAAATTTGAGTTAAAAAAATAGTGGAATTTTCAAAAAAAATCTTAAATTTTAAACAAAATAGTTGAATTTTTACACAAAAAGTTCTATTTTCAACCTGAAAATATGCATTTTCGAGCAGATAGTCAAATTTTCTAATAAATGAGATTAAAATTTAGCCAAAAAAAGTTAAATTTTCATCCAAAGAGTTGAATTTTTAATTCAAAAAGACGAATTTTCTTAAAAGACTGTTAAATTTTTAACCCAAAAAATTTAATTTTAAAAAATAATGTTTTTTTTCAACGAAAAAAAGATGACTTTTCTATAATTGAATATTAATTTTTTATTTCAAAATGACGAATTTTTGAAAAATAGTTCAATTTTCGACGACAAAAAGTTAAATTTTTATCAAAATAAATGAATTTTGATCTTGCATAGAAGAATTTTTAACCAAGAAGATTAATTTTCTACTGGAAGACGAATTTTTAGTAAAATACATAAATTTTCATCAAAACAGTTGAAATTTTTCACTTAAAATGATAAGTTATTTACCAACAATGGAATCGTTGAGTTTTAATTGAAAAAATTATTTTTTACCGAGAAAAATAACATTCTTATCATAAAAAATAAATTTTCAATCTAAAAGAAAAAATTAAGAAGAAACTGTTGACTTTTCAATAAAAAAATATGACTTAAAAAAAATTATTGCATTTTTAACAAAATAATTGAACTTTTAACAGAATATTCAAACTTGTATACAAATTGTTCATTATCAACCTACAGAGATGCATTTTCAATCAAATGGTCGAATTCTCAAGCAAAGAATATTAAAATTTACCCAAAAAAAGTTAAATTTTCTTCCAAAGAGTTTAATTTTTAATCCATCAAGACGAATTTTTTAGAAGACAGTTAAATTTTTTACCCAAAAAATTTAATTTTCAAAAATAATGTTTTTTGCAACAAAAAAAAAGATGACTTTTCTATGATTAAATATTAATTTTCTATTAAAAACGACAAACTTTTGACAAAACACTTGAATTTCGACGAAAACAAGTTAAATTTTTAACAAAATAACTGAATTTTTATCCTGCATAATGCAACAAATTTCTAACAAAATAGTTGAATCCTCTAACATAAAGTTAAATTTTCAACAAACAAGAATTTCTTTTCTACCCAAAATAACGAATTTTCAAAAAAATACATGAATTTCCTGCTGAATAATAAAATTTTCAGTTTATAAAGGATAAATTTTCCACCAAAAATTAAGTAGTTGAAATTTGATATGAAAAAAATTGATTTTTAGAAAAATTT
>JAUELO010000023.1:5137330-5149055 GCA_032357855.1 Amphibolips quercusostensackenii
TAGTGAAATAATAATCAATTGAAGTTAAGATACATGATTGTTTCAACAATGAAATCGTTATTTTTAATAAAATTCTCTACGAATAATACTAGAAAGTTAAGATTTTTTTGATAAATTAAATTTTTTTCTACTTTTAATTTATAGTGAGATAATAATTAATGAAATTTGAGAAACATGATTGTTTAATAATAAACTTATTATTGCTAATAAAATTCTTTTTGAATAATGCTTGAAAGTTGCGGTTTTTTTTAAATTTTTAAATTTTTGTCCACTTTTAATTTATTGTGAGATAATAATTGATTAAAGTTGAGATCCATGATTGTTTTAACAATGGAATCGTCATTTTTAATAAAATTCTCTACGAATAATACTAGAAAGTTAAGGTTTTTTTTGATATATTAAAATTTTTGTTAACTTTTAATTTATAGTGAGATAATAATTAATGAAATTTAAGAAACATGATTGTTTAATAGTATACTTATTATTGCTAATAAAATTCTCTTTAAATAATACTAGAAAGTTGCGGTTTTTTTACAAAACTTTCAAATTTTTTTTTACTTTCAACTTATAGTGAGACAATAATCAATTGAAGTTAGGATACATAATTGTTCAAACAATGTAATCATTATTTTCAATAAAATTCTCTTTAAATAAAGATAGAGAATTGCGTTTTTTTTTAATTTTTGGCTTGATGTCCACTTTTCATTTAGAGTGAGATTATAATTTATCAAAGTTATGAAATATGATTGCTAACAATATTATTATTATTTCTAATCAAATTCTCTTTTAATAATACTAGAAAGTTGCCGTTTTTTATCAAATTTTCAATTTTTTTTTTTTTTAGAGTAAGTTAAATATTGATTAAAGTTAAGATACATGATTGTTTAATAATATAATTATTATTTTTAATTAAATCTTATTTAAAAAATGCTGAAAGGTGCATTTTTTCTGAAATTTTAAAATTTTGTCAAGTTTTCACTTAGAGTGTAGTAATAATTAATAAAATTGAACAAAAATAATTGTTTAAACAACTTTTTATTTTTTTCAGTGATTTTTTCTCAAATTGATGGAAATTTTGATGGAATAATAATATATAATATATATTTTTTTTAAATATATTTCTGAAAAAAGAAAATCCCTATTTTTTTCAAATCGGTCAACATTCACCGTGTCCCTGGGCTTTTGAAATAACTATGGTGTTTTAAATAGGAGAAAAGCTCGTTTTTTAATCAAATTAAGTTTTTGTTTTAATTTTCGCAAAATTCATTATTTTTATTCTATAGTTTTTTCTCGCCCTAAAATTTTAGGAATTGTTATTTTTTGAGATATGTGATACAGTCTAAGAATTTCAAGAATAATTATTATTGTTGAAAATATTTGGTAATTATTTTAACAATTTTTATTTGTTCTACCAATCATTTCTTTCTATAAATCCTGAAAAGTTATTATTTTCTGTAGTTAATGCTGAATTTAAATAATGTTAGGAGTAATTTTTTTTTTTTGAAAGACAGTTTGCAATTATATGAAAAATTAATATCAGAAGCTCTTCTTCATTAAAAAAATTAAGCAAATTCTACTTTTTTGAATATCTCACGCTATGTCGCTTATTATTCAGTATTCTCTTTCATCAATGTATATAATAAAAATATAATATGAAAATATAAGTTCTGATATTAAAAGATAAAAAGAAATAAGAATTTTCTCCTCCTTTCCTCCGTAAACGCGCAAGTGAATGATAATAATTAATCTTTTTGAGAAGATGATGAACCAATCAACCAATTGAGGCGAGGTAAATAAACAGAAAAACAAAAAATAAATGATATTTTAAAAAATAATAAAAAAAAGCATTGTTAAGAATGATGAAAACCTGAAAATATGTACATTCAAAATATTGAGGAAAATACTCACAATTTAAGATATCATTACATAAAAAATAATTCTGGAAAAAAAAAATATATGTATATATATAATTACACACACGAAAAAAATAATAACATCGAAAATTATCAAAAAGATAAATTATCACAATAGATAAATTATTACAAAAGTACACATTGGTACAAAATATGCAAACATATTTTTTATAATATGGCGCCTTCCTCTGAATACCTTTGGTGATAGGCAACGAGGGTATACATTTACTTTTTTAATAAGTATCTCAGTGATTCATCAATTTAACAATATGTACATCCTATATGGCAGCATTGTTTTAGAGAAATAAGTACCAGGATGACATCTGAAAATATTATATTATGGAAACACATATAAATAACCTGAAAAAATATGTAAAGAAAAATTGAGGAAAAAGATCATAGTGCCCAGATCTAAGTTTGTGAGAAGATGATGAACCAATCCATATAGAGTCATAACATTATCTAAAAAAGAAAAAGAAACAATCCAAAAAAGTTTAAAAATTTTTTATTTCATATTATTTTGTATTTTTATTATATATTGAAAAAATTGCTAATGTTTAAAGAACATTTTTCATGAACAAAAAATTTGAAAATTAAAAAAATAAATTCAAAAAATTAAAATTAAAAAGAATTCTTTAATTTAATTGAGGTAGGCATTATGAAGCCTCAATTAAAAAAAAACTCTCAACATATTTATAGGCAAACCCTAAGATTAAAACAAAATCAATTGTTTAGTGGCTCTACTGAAATATTTTATTTTAGGGTCAAATAGAAATCGAGTTTCTCATGAAAAATTTTTAAAACACAAAACATGAAAACGATTCACAATCATAAAACAGACTTCCAAAGACTACCTCACTTTACGGCTCATTACAGACAAATAAAATAACCAAAAATAAAAAAAAGAGGGAGAGAAAGGGAAAAAGTCAACCAAAAACCAACCTCTCACTTTTTCCTTTTTCCGTCTTTTTACACTAACAGGGGAACCAACTAGTTTCAAGGCCAATTTAGACCTCCTCATCAGGGATTATTTATAGGAAGACTAAAACAAGGTATACATAATAAACATAACAATCAATAATTTAAAAAACAAACATAAAAAATATCACAATCCTGTAAACATGAATGAAAAGCTGATAAAAAAATTATTCTTTATAATAAGAAATCTTTCAAAAAAATTCATTAAGAAACAAAATATAAAAAAATAAAATATATATATGTATATATATATATATTTGAAAAATTAAATAATTGTAAAAATAAAATTTCTATGTATATTACAATACCATATACACTTCATTTTCCCAACAAACATCACAACACTAATAGATTGATTTTGAAAATCACAAGCACAGTCTGAAATATTAAGGAAAAATATAAAAAATTCACTATATATACAATTTTAAAAAATTAATAAATAAAATAAAAAAATTAATATATTTAAAAAAGATTTTAAAAAATGTGGTTCGTTATTAAAGTGACTTAGTCAACTGAAAATAGTGTCAACCACGAAAACTCTCGACGCATTGGCAGATTTTTGAATACATTCCATTCCACCCTTTAGAGTTTAGAGAAAGAGGACCCATAAAAAGCAAGGACTCTCCCTTACTTTTTTATATGAAGCTTTTGGTCCACTAGGACAAAAGTCTTAATTCTCAAAACAGAACCATCAAAACTAACCCAAAAGATCATAAAATGCACATGTTACAAGAAATTTCACAGATTTAAAAAAGAAATGAAAATAATAAGAATTTTTTTTTTCTTAATATCATTATCAGGCATAAATTAAAAAACAAAAAAAAAACAAGAAATAATTGATATTTCATGAAATAATAAAATGAAACATTACCAAAAATGATAAAAAATCTGAAAATATGTAAATTCAAAAAGTTGAGTAAAAAACTCACAATTTAAGATATTGCATAAAAAATAATTCTGAAAAAATTGATATAATAACACACACACACACACACAAAAATAATAACATCAGAAATTATCACAAAGGATAAATTATCACAATGAATAAATTCTCATAAAAGTACAAAATAAACATATTAATCAATAATGTAGAAAACAAACCTAGAAAATATCACAATCCTGTAAACATGAATGAAAAGCTGATAAGAAAAAAAAATTATTCTTCACAATAAGAAATCTTTTGAAAAAATTCATTAAGAAACAAACAATTAATGAAAAAAATATATATATTTGAAATATTAAATAATTGTAAAGATAGAAATTTCTATGTATAAATGTATATTACAATATCATATACACTTTGTTTTCCCAACAAACATCACAAAACTAATAGATGGAAATTGAAAATCACAAAAACAGTCTCATATATTGAGAAAATATATAAAAAATTCACTTTATATTCAATTTAAAACAAAATAAAATTCATATAATAAAAATAGATTTAAAAAATACGTGGCTCGGTATTAAGTGTTATTTTATGCCTTAAAAGGACTGAATGATATCTAGGACATCTGCAAAAATTATTTTGATGTTCAGCTTTTCTCAGTCTAAGTGTCCTTCGTGTCTGCCCTATATAAACTGTATCACAATCCAGAAAAAGTTGAAATATATGTACATATACCTTAAGAAATTGAATTAAGATAATAATTTCCGAACATCGAACACTTTGACAAAAATTACATAATTGGAATAGAGATATTTTAAATATAAACTAACTTTCATTATATAAACTATATAGCTAATATTCAATTACATAATCTTAAACTAAATAGTCATTTTGTGTTCTAAATTTAAAAAACAATTTAAAAAAAAATTATGTAATTTAACATTGTAAAATCAATTAGGAAACAAATAATTAATTAATCAGTTCACAAGATAGAAAGCTTCAAACAGTAATTTTCATTAAAACTTCGAAATAATTTCTGCTCTATATTTCTATTAAATTTGAACTTCCCTTTTTTAAAACTTGACTCATTAATAACCTTGAAATCTTATTCCGAAAAATGTAAGAGTGAACAGAATTGGTTGATACTTAATTAATCAGTTCACAACATAAAAAGCATCACACAATTATTTCTATTGAAAGATTTAAATGATTAAAATATGTTTTACCATTTTAAATTACATATCTGTACACTAAATTCATTAATAACCTTCAAAAATAATTTGAAAAAAAAATAAAAACATATGTACATATAAATTAATAAATCAGTTTACAAAATAAATAGCAATTAACTAAAACATTCAAATTATTCTTAATTCATATTTTTTAAATTTGTGTTTCGAGAGAATTAATCGCACACTAAAAATACATAAATTGTATTTCATAATATAGCACTGAGATGGAGCCACGAACTGACACTATTTGTCATTCATTTATTTCGCATAATAAAAAAATAATATTCTATATGCAAAATAATCCTTCATACAAAAAAATTTATCTTCTTACCTAATTATTCACGATCGATAAACGAGATCGAATTATTAAATACATTTTACGAATTGAACAGATTGATCATTCTGTGCAGAATATTATTCACTTTAATTAATTATTACATGTACCGTGCATTAAATATATCTGGATGTTTGTAGCTGTTCTTGAAAGTAATAGTAAAAATACATAAATTAAAATTATTATTAGCGATTGATAAAAATATAAATCAACTTTTTTAGTTCTATTAATTTTAAGTTTACAAAAGAGGTCACTATACGACTTACAAAATGGAAAACTTCATTCTCTAAATCCTCCATAAAAATTTCAGCTAAAATCGAGAAGAAACTGATCCAATAGGAATTCCAAGCTTTCGTTTGCAAAAATTATTTTTAAATGATGAAAATACCAAATAAAAAAAAATACTTTATAGCATTAAGAAAATTTTTTTCAATGAATTTTTGTATGAATTTTAATCAAATCCCACCGATTTTCAAGGCAAACTCAACTCTTTCATAAGGAATGTTTGGAAACATGGCTATTACATCATGAGAGACAAATATGTGATCCAAAGGTATTGTTACATTATCAATAAAAGTTCAAAAAAACTGAAAAATATTTTTATTTAAAGTTTTTGAGATTTCTATATATTTTTTTAAGATTTTGCTCAATAACTCTTCAAAATTCCTAGTAGAACAACCTATTGTTGAAATAACGGGTCGTAAAGGGTAGCCAGTTTTGTGGGCTTTTACAAAGCCGTAGGCTGAGGAAAGATTAACATTCGTTGTATTTATATCACGTCTTTCAGAAATATTGTCTCACCAATTTTTTGTTCTCATTTTCTTTAAAAATTAAAAAACTCCCTCTTGAAGCATTTTTGAAGGTTTTCTTGGAATCAATTTAAAACTATTTTCATAATTTAGAATAAACAACATTTCTTGAATATAAACATCTTTAAAAATAGTTTTTTATAAAATGCAAAATTCATGGAGTTTTTCCTAAAAATATTTTTGATATTAGTAAAAAAAATATTTTTTATTCCAAAAACAAAATAAATGAAGAAAAATCAAATATGAATACTGAAAAATTAAATATCAATACTCAAAAAATTATTAAAATCTCTTTTGAATTTGACTATTAAAGATGGCCATTCACATATATACTTTTTGAATGTTAGTATTGAGGAGTTTATCGAGAAATTGGATCAAACAAGTACCCTTTTTTATCAGAGAATGTTTTAAACAGAAAATAAAATTTAACAGCAACGCCCTTAAGGATAATATGAAGCATGATCAGGAGTTTTTAAGCATCCACTCAATTTTTTTTCAAGGTAGACCAGAACCGCGGTTTTGGAATATTTCTAATGTAATTATTCCACATGTAGTGATTAACATTTTAAGATGAGTGATAGTTTTAGCAATACATTTTGGAAAAAAAATTATAGCCAATTACTTAAAATCATTACCGACATTGAATTCAATTTTAGTAAGATACCTAAAAATAAATTTGATGAATTTAGATTACATTTTATGGAGTTGTCTAATGAGTTTAAAAAAATGATAATCCTACAGCTTTATTAGGACATAATCAACTATTCAGTTGATATCAAGCAAAATATTTTCATTTCAGGTATTATATATTTATATATTTATTTACGTACAATAATTTTTTTACCTTCAGTCTTCGTATAAATAATTCCATTAACAGAAGGTTTAAATTTGCCTCAAAACATGTTGGTTTTCTAGTAGCATAAAAAAATCAGAAAAAGGAAAAAGTAAGAGGTTAGTTCACTTTTTTCCTTCTTCTTTTTCTTTTTTTTTCATTTTGTTGTTTTTATTGGTCTCTAATAAGCTGAAAAGTGAGGTAGTCTTTGAAGTCTGAATTTTAATTGTAAATCTTTCTTATGCAATTTTTGCAAACAAGTTTTCATGAGAAAAAAGATTTCCTTTCGATATTAAATTAAACTTTTTCAAATAGAGATACTTAACTTATGATTCGTTCTAATCTGCAGGATTTGCTTATGAATATATTACACGCTTTTTAAATTGAGGCTTTATAATTTTCACCTCAATTATTCGGAAGAAATCTATTTATTTGAAATTTTTGTAAAATAAATGTATCAAATATTATCAATTTTAGAAATGCGTACGAAATTTATTTGATTGTTTCTTTTCGTATTCTTTGAAAATGTAATAATCTGAATGGATTGGCTCAGAATCATCTTCTAATATTCTTAATTTAATAATTTGAGCCGATAGGTTAATTGAAGCAGTCAAGCAGTTATTTCCTATGCTCAACTGTTTAGTTAAACAAAGTCTTAATATTTTCCATTTACTTCCCTAAAAAATGCCAGAGAGTGGAAGTTGAGAATAGACAACTGGTCAAAAACGGAAAACAGGTCGGTCTCTCTCAAATGGTGTTTCGGTTTTTATTAATCAAAACCATTTTTATTTTATCTCAATCGTTGTGTGATTAAATCAGCTTTCCAAGGGCTTTTTTTAAATCGTTCTAACCTAATTCTGAAAAGAGTTAGTCAATTTATAAGACAAGCCTGTTTTAATCCGATTTTTGTAAGAGGATGCACAATTGAAAATATGAAAAATGATTATAGGATATTCAGCGTTAGAATAAATGATAAAAAAATATTGAAGGAAATGATGTAAAAAGTAGAGACATATTCAAAAACGTTTAAAATTTAACAGAAATTCATGAAAAAATTTTAGAATCTCCTGAAATATCTGAAATTTGGAAATAGTTTTAAATCCATTAAAATATTATATGTCTATTCTAATCTCTTAAAATCCCTTGAAATTTCTAAAATAACCTACAATTTTAAAAATTATTGAAGGTCCTATGAAATCCCTTAAATCATTCTAAATCACTTGAAATCCTTGAAAATTTGATCAAATCTTTTAAATCTTGTGAAATTTCTTAAAATACCTCCAAATCGCTTGAAGTCTTTAGAAACTCTTAAACTCCCTTAAAATTTGATTAAGTTTAATTTATTTTCGAAAGTTCTCTAGAAAAATCTTGAAATCTTTAAAAATACTATGAAATTATTTTAAATTCCTTGAATTTTCATATATCTTTAAAATCTCTTTGAAATCTCTTAAATTTTTTTAAACACTTAAAGTTCCTTGAAACCCTTTGAATATTATTAAATTTGTTTGAATACCTTAAAATCCTTACAGCTTTATAAAATTACTAAAAATTCCTTAAAATTCAGTAAAATTTTATTAATTTTCTAAAGTCCTCTAGAAGCTTCTTGCAATCTATGAAAATCCTACAAAATTTTTTGAAATGTCTTAAAAGTTTGTAAATCTCTTATAATATTTTAGAATCCTTTAAAATCCCTTGAAATCTATAAAAATCCTATAAAATTCTTTAAAATGTATTGAAATTTTTTGAATCTTTTAAAATATTTGGAAATCCTTTAAAATCCCTTGAAATCTATGGAAATCATACCGAATTTTTGGAAATGTCTTGAAATTTTGTGAATGTCCTAAATTTTTTTAGAATCCTTTAAAATCCCTTGAAATCTTTGGAAGAGTTAAGAACTCATTTAAAAAGTATATATCATTCAAAATGCCTTAAATATAAATTAAATTAAACTTATTTATTGAAGTTCTCTAAAAAACAGTTTCAATTTATAAAAATCTTTGAAATTTTAAAAAAATTTCAGAGATTCAATACAATCCTTTAAATCTTATGAAATTTATTCACATACCTTACAATCCTTTGAAATCTGCAGAATCACTAAAAATCCTCTAAAATTAAGTTAAATTAAATTTTTTTTTAAGTTCTCTAGAAATCCCTTGAAATCTTAAGAAATCTTACTAAATTTTTCAAAATCCCTTGAAATTGTTTATACCTCTTAAAATATTTTAGAGTCACTTACAATTCCTTAAAATGTTTGTAAAACGTGAAAATCCATTGAAAATGTTATAAATCTTTTGTAATCCTTTGAATATAAATTAAATTGAATTAAGTCCATTAATAAAAGGTCGATGTAAAACGGTTTAAATTCCTAGAAATCTCTGAAATCACTTTGTACCTGTAGGATGGTAAGAAATTTTTTTGAAAATTAATTTTTATTTAATTTATTTTTAGAATATCACTAGAAATTTTTTAAAGTCTTTGGAAATCCTGCAAAAATCTTTAAAATCCTGCAAAATTTTTTATGTATCGAAATCTTCTAGAATTCCCTAAAATCCCTTGCAATCTTTGACAAACACAGAAACACATTGAAAAAATTATAAATTATTTAAGATCCCTTAAACACTAATTGAATTAAACTTAATCATTATAGTTTTCTAAAAAATATAAGAATCTAGAAATCTTTGCAATCCTTTGATATCCTTGGAAATTAAATAACATTTTTGACTCTTGTGAACTTTACTGAAATGATTTGAAATCCTTTAAAATCTTTAGAGTGTCTTGAAAATCACTTTTTATTTTAATTTGATTTATTTTCCAACATTAGGTAGAAATAGCATGAATTCTTTTGAAATCCTACAAAATTTTTCAAATTTTTTAAAAATTATTGATATCTATTGAAATCTCTTAAAATTCTTTAAAATCCCTTAAAATCTAGGGAAATGTTTTATAACCTTTAAAATTATAAGAAATATTTGAAAATCCCATAAAATCCTTTCAAAACCTTAAAATATTCTGGTACATTTGAAAAAATTTAAAATCCTGTTAAAATTTTATAAAATCTGACGGAATCGATTCAAATCCGTAGGAATTCTGTGAAATTTCTTGAAAGTTTTTGACATTTTATGTTAAATATATAAATAAATGTTTTTGTTATAAATTTTTTTGTACTTCTACTATTTTTTGCATTAATTCTCTTAATATTTTAACAGTTCTTATTTCTGTACTGATTTGTTTATAAGGATTATCTTATAATAATTTTCTATAATGATTTTTTTTCTACTTGCGCAAAAATCAAAAGAAATTTATCATAAAAAATTGATTAAAGACCTAAAAAAATGATTGACAGCTACATTATAATCAGACAACGGGAGTTTTTATTGGAAAAATTAGTCTATAAGTCCCGAAGCTTAAACTCATAACAATATCGATTCTTTTTAGGTTTGAAACTTTTTTTATTCAAACAAAAATTTTGGAAAAGTTTTATATTGCTTTAAACCAATATTATATTTGATTTATATACAAAATGAAAGACTGCAGTAAATAAAACTTTGGCGATCTTGAAATAATTTTTCATAATATAAAGATAAAGAGAGAATAATCACTTACAAAGAAATTTGCAAATAGGAGTTTTTAAAAATCAAAAATTCAAGCTTTTTTGCTTGGCCGAAAACGAGAAAATTTAAAAATAATTTCTAAACGCTTTATCCTCTCGAGGCTAATGCAATTTCTATTTGAAAAGAAAGCTAAATTGCAGTCCCACGTTCAAGCTTAAGGCGGGATGTTTCACATGATATGACCATTGTTATTGTAATGCTAATGTAAATATTGTTATTACAATAACATTCACAGACCGTTATATAATATAAGTATTCATAAAAATAGACTAGAAAATCAATATTTCAATAATATATAATAAAAATATCATTCATCTGATTTATGAGCAACATCTACCTGAAATTTATTACTTGTTTTACCGAAGCTACAAAAATTTAAATTTTCAATTCCAAAAACAAAAAAAATATTCTTTAAGATTTTTAGTCAATCAGTCAATGTTCGATAGAGTATATTCTAAGATATTAGAAATGTTTTGTTTTGTATTTAAAATTAAAAACTCGAATTTTTGGATATTCAGAATACTTTTCCTGTAGGCAAAGCAATCGTAGAGGATGTTTTTAAATACAATTTCTGGCAACAAACAATAATATATAATTAGAACTTTTTTGAAATGTTCATCATATTGCTTTGTGCAAAAAAAATATAATTTTTATAATATGCAACTAGCTACATAAAAAAAAGTTTATGTTCATATTTAAAAGAAAATTAATAAAGAAAATTTAATTTGTATAAATATATAAATTTCATATATTTATTTAGTGATAACTATTCAACAAATTATTTCTCTGCCACAATCTACATTCAGAATAATTGTGTATCTAGTTACTCGACCAGGACCCTCAATTTTTTAGTTTTATTTCTCTGATTCTGAGAAAGTAATTCAAAAGCTGGATGTCAAAAACCTTTGTTTTGTGAGTTACTAGACAAATAAACCTTTCGAAATAAAAATCATCCAAATACAGAAAAAAAATTTCTTGATTTTGATTTGACAATACCTTCTTTAGGTGGCACATATCCATGAACCTCGCAGTAACTTCCTGCAATTCCGGTAGAGCCGGGTGTGTCCAAAGTGAATAAAGTATTGGCCGAGGATGAAACACCATCCTCGGGAGTGTGAAGCGTTGTTTGC
>JAUELO010000023.1:5159358-5172489 GCA_032357855.1 Amphibolips quercusostensackenii
AAAATACTCTAACAATATTTAAAAATCAACTTTAAAAAAATGTTACTGTCATGATTGAAAAGTCCCGAAAAATAAAATTCCGGACTCAGATAAATTCCCGAAAAAGAAAATATTGGAATAAGAGGATTTCCGGAATTATATAATTACTAAATTATAAAATATTTGACGATGTCAAATTCCCGAAAAATGAAATATTTGATTTAAAAAATACCCGAAATTATATAATTACTTAATTATAAAATATTCGACGCTGTTTAATTTTCGAATTAAAACGATGAAAAAAATGGTTTTTTAATCAATATCATTTATTTATTAAAGATAAAATATTAAAACACTCAAACAATATTTTTTTAAATAAAACACAATAAAAATTTTTACTGGGATGATTTAAAGTTCCAGAATATTGAAATCCGCGAGATTTTATGATAGAGTACTGAATTTATAAATTCAAGACAGAAAATTGCCGAATTATAAAATATCTGACACTGTGAAATGCTCGAATTCAAACATTGTAAAAAACTGTTTTTTAATTCATATTATTCACTTACTTAAAATACAATAATAAAAACTCAAACAATATATAAAAAAAATCAAACATGAAAAAAATGTTTACTGGGATGGTTAAAAAATACTAAAAAAGACAATTCTGGACTCTGTGAAATTCTCCAAAAAGAAAATTTTCGAATTAGATAATTTCTGAAATTATAAAATTGTTGAATTATAAAATATGTTACGCTTTTGAATTTCCGAAGTTAAAAAATAAAAAAATTATTTTGCAATAAATTTATTTATTTTTTTCAAAATACAATAATAAAATATTTTAATCCACAATTTTTCAAAATGTTTTTAAAAGTATTTTTTGAATTAAAATTACAATAATTTTTAAAAAATAGACTTAATATTGCTCAAAATTTTTTTTCGACCAAAATATTCTATTATTGTTTTTTTTTTTTAAATAAATAAATATAATTTTTAAGGTGTTAGGAATTCAAACAATTTAATTTTTTTACATATTTTTAATGGCTTCTAAATTGATTTTCTGAAATTAAAATAACAATCATTATAAGAAATATATTTCTGGATAAAGATTTTGTTTGAATTATTATTATTATTATTTTTTAATCCAAACAATAATTTTCGAAACTTTAAATAATAAAAATATTTTTTTCACAAAAATTCTTGATTATTGTATTTTTATTAAATAAATAATATTGATAATAAAAATGTCTTCAACTGTTAAAATTTGGCAATTTCCTGTTTCGGATATATTATAATTTGCTAATTTTCTGTCGGAAATTTCATTATTTCGGAATTTTCTAATTAGGGAATTTTGTAGTCAGAAATTTTATTTTTTTGAGATTTGTCAGTCATCCCCTATTATTTGGAAATTTTGTAATTCGATAATATCGTAAACTATTGTAAATTTTATTATTCGGGAATTTTTCAATACGGTTAGGCAATTTTATAATTCAGGATTTCAGAAATTTTAATATTCGGAAATTTTATTATTCGGGAATCATCCAATTCGTGAATTTTACAGCGTAGGGAATTGTCTTTTTTTTCAGTCGTGCTATTTTTTAAAAATAATTTCTTCAATTGCTTAGGTTCGGAAAAATTCTGTCGGGAATTCCATTGCTCGGGAATTTTATTATTCGTTCAAACTGATAACTGTTTGGTAATTTTATCATTCGAAAATTCTTAAATTTGGGAGTTTTATATTTCGGCAATTTCTTATTTTAGATAATTTTTTTTTAAATATTTCATTTTTCGGAAATTTTACGATGTCGGAAATTTTCACTTTTTTATTTTTCGTGATTTTTCAGCCGTCCCGTTTCTTACTTAAAATTGCATTATAAGTAATATTATTCTGATTTCTAAAATTGTAGAAAAACAATTTTTCTCAGAGTTCTCATTTTTTGCGGAACAACAACCTTGGAGAGAAAACTTCTTTTTTTCGTGTTAAGTAATTTAGCAGCCGGTGCGTGTAATGGAATCGATTTTCTGGTCTCATTGAATATAAGTCTCTAGTAGCGTACGTGCGTAATTTTGCTTAATACCGACTACGTGATCAAGTGATTACAATGGCTTCCGGGCTTAGGCGCTTCCGACAGTAAAGGGATGAAATGTGCGGCTGGCTTCCTACAACCCCCGTATTAAATCTACCTTCGAATTTCATTAAATTTTTAACTCGACTTTCTCTTTCTACAATTATGCAAAACATATACATCTAGATCTATAGACGCATGAGGATTTAACTTGAAATATTTTCATGTTAACGAACGTGAAACCCACCGCCTTGGAAATTTTATACGCCCGGGTGAAAATTGCCTAAATTTCCTTTGTTGTGAGTTTTGTTTCTCTCCTTGCTCGGAAATAAAATTCACTAACAATTTTAGAGGCGTCTGAAATACGATACTAATTGGAATATAATTCGCTCAGAAAAATACTTTTCATTTTTATGAAATTAATGTGCTTGATATTCTGAATGTTTAAAAATTAAAGAAAATTTGTATTGGTGACTTTTTAAACTATAAATAATGCTGAAATTCTAATTTTTTGTATTGCAAATTATAGGTTACAAATAAAAGTTATTTTTCGGGAACTTTATAATTTCGGTAATTTTATTTTTCAGGAATTTTCAATCATCTAAAAGAAATTTTTTTAATGTTTAACTTTTTCATAATTATTATTGCAATATTTTATTATTGTATTCTTAATGAACAAATAATATGGTTTGGAAGACAATTATTTTAGTTGTTTAAATTCGGGAATTTTCTGGTTTCAGGATTTTATTTTCAACCAAAAATCATTCAATTTTGGAAGTTAAGAATAATAATTAGGCCATTTTCTGTCGTGAATTAATTATTCAGAAATTTTGAAGTTCAGTAATAGTAAAAACTGTTCGGAAATCTTATTCTTCAGGAATTCAGTAATTTTGAATTTTTATAATTTGCCAATCATATTTTTGTGAATTTTCTATTTCGAAAAAATAATGTACGAATGAACAATCCGGAAAAATAAATATTTTGAAACTGTAAAATTCCCAAAAAAAATTTGTAGAATGGAAAATTGTTTAAATTATAAACTAATCAATATATAAAAATCGCAAATAATGAAATTCGCGAAGAATTTATAATACTTGCCAGTTTAAAAATCGTGGAAAATTTATGACACTTAAAAACATTACTGAATTTGAAAATTTCAAAAAAATAAAATTTATAACAGATAATTGCCGAAATATAAAATATCCGATAGTGCGAAATTCTCAACCTTTGAAAATGATCGAATTCAAACAAATAAAAAAATCGGTTTTTATTTAATCGTGTTTTTACAAAAACTATTTTTACAACAAAAATTCTTTTTATATTCAGTGTATTCTTTGATATTATTGTTTTAGTTTCGATTAACAGCATAAAAAATGCATTGCGAAAGATCAATACAAGAACAAGATTTTGATTACAAGAGCGATAATTAAAAAGAAACTACAATGCACGAAAAAAAAGAACTTGCATTGCGAAATTTTTGTTTCAATTATTTTTATTTTAAATTTAGACAATTATTTTTCAAAAATACAAATAGAAATTTATTTTTTCAGTTAAAAATCAGTTATGGTAATTAAAAATTTATTTATTTTGTTGAAAACTAAGTTATTTTGTAAAAATTCTTTCTTCTTGGTAGAAAATCATATTTTTGTTTGCTAAAAATACAACTGTTTCGTTAAAAATTAATCTTTCTTCAGTTAAAAAAAAAGTATTTCGTTGAAAATTTGCCTTTTTTAGTTGAGCTCAATAGCTTTTGATTTAAAGTAAAAAAATTAATTTTTTTACGTTGGAAATTCAATTCTTTGGTAAAAAATTAAACTACAGTCTGAAAAATTAATTTTTCTGGTTGGAGATTCATAATAAAAGCCAGAAATTCATTTATTTGCTTAAACATTGCACCACTTTGACGGAAATTAATTTTTTGTTAAAAATTAACTTTTTTAACGGAAAATTACAGTATGTGCTTCAAAATTCGATTGTTTAGTTAAAAATTAACTTTTTGGTGAATTTGTTCTCTGAATTAATTTTGTTTATTAAAATTAACCTATTACGTTTTCAGGTAAGAATCAATCTTCTTTATTATATAAATTAAATTATTTGCTTCCCAAATGCAATTTGTTAAATTTTCGTCTTTTTGATTTAATTCAACTGGTTTTTGTTTAAAATAAAAATCTTTTCTTGCTTGAATTATCAACTATTGCATTTTTGCTTAAGAATTCAACTTTTTGGTCAAATTCGAGAGCTTTTTATTTGAAATAATAATCTTTTCTGTTGGAAATATCAATTATTACATTTTATATTAAAAATTAATATTTTTAGGTTGAAAATTCAACTCTCCGGTACAAAGTAAAACTGCATACTCGGAAACTCCCCAAAAAGAAAATATTTGAAATAAAAAATTCTCGTGATTATAGAATAATCAATAAATAAAAATCCCGAATAATAAAATTCCCGACAGAAAATTGCCGAATACTAAAATAACCGATGCTGTGAATTTCCCGAGACTGAAAAATTATTAAATTAAAATTTTTTTAAATTCAATAAATATTTATTTATCGAAAATATGATAATGAAAATTCTAGATTAAAATAATTCTTTTTTGCATGCCTAGTTTATTTTTTAAAATTATTGTTTGATCTTGAAATAACAATAATTAAGAAAAATATTTTTTAATGCAAAAATAATAATACAAGAACAATATTTTTATTGCAAAAACAATAATTTTTAGAAAACTACTGTGTGCATTTTCAAAAAAAAATTGTTCCGTTAAGGAATTTTTTAAAATTATTTTTATTTTAAATTAGAACAAAAATTTGAAAAGTACATTGAACACTATGAAAAAAACTTCTTCGATAAAAATATTTCATTATTGTATTCTTCATGAATAAATAATATTGATTCAAAATTAATTTGTTTAAATGTTTTAATTTAGGAATTTTATAATTTAGGAATTTAACAAAAAAAACTGTCAGGAATTTCATCATGCGGGATTTTTATGCTCCAGCAATTTTATAATTTTGGGAAATTTTAATTTTAAATATTTTATTTATTTTTTCAAACCTGTATTGGCTTTTTATTACTTGAAACTGCTTTGGGTCTTAAATTTGAAATTAAAAAAAAAATAAATTTCATCCCTTTTAATAATAAATATTATAAACATCTTATGCAAATGAAACTTTTACACCGAGGATGGGTATTTTTAATCAGAAATGATTAGATTTCAAAGATCTAAAATAATATATTGTTCAATAGTTAACGGTTGTTGGTTTTGTTATCATTTTTTACCGTGTAGCGTTTTTCAACCAAAAATCGTTCAATTTTAAAGATTCATAATTTTTTAGGAATTTCAAGTAACATTAGTCTTTCACACAAAAAATTCGTATTTAAAAATAAAACTCATGATTTGATTAAGATTTATAGTTTTTTAAATTTTGGATTATGCTAGTGTTTTTCGTCAAAAATTGTATTTTAAATTCAAAAAAATACAATTGCTAAGAAGATTCGTGTATTCTAACAATTTTATTTTATGTTATCGTTTCACACCGAAAATTGGTATTTCAAAATAAAAACCATTATCCGAGCAAGATTTATAATCTTTGAGGAGTCTCAAGTTATATAAAATTTTTTTACAGGAACATGGTTGTTTTAAACAAAAATCATGAGGTTTCGAAAAAGATTTACAATTCTGAACAATTTCCTGTTATGTTATTTTAGTATTTTTCGTAGGGAATTTTTGTCTTTTCGAATACAAAATTATTAGATTTTTAAAAAAATTCATGATTTTCGAAAAATTTTAGGTAAGGTTGGAATTTGTCATCAAAAATTGGCATTTTCAAACAAATGTGAGTATAATTTGAGCAAGATTTAGAATTCTTTAACATTTTTTAATATTTTTGTTTCTCGGAAATTTTGAATTTTTAATTTATAAAAATGATATTTTTAAGAAAAATTACAATTTTCAACAATTTAAGGTAAGAATAAAATATTCTAACCAGGAATTGGTTATTTTTGTAACAATTGTCGATTTTATTGACGTTTTATATATGAAATAGTTGTACTTTTGATATAAAATCATTTAATTTCAAAGAAGTCAACACATTTTTAAACAATTGTAGGTAATTCTTGCGATTTTCGGCAGAAATAAGTATGTTTTTTACATAATATAAATTTTTTTTAACAATTCTAGGTAACTTTAACATTTTATGCCGACAATTTGTTATAATAAAAACTAAATTTAGTGAAAGATTTGCAATCTTAACTTTTTTTCTATTGTTTCTCTTTTTAATTTTAAAGTGCTATCGCGCATTAAAAATCCTTGTATTTTAAAGATCATTTAAATTGTAAAATATTATTTTAAACAAAAATCATTTTACTCAAAAAATTGAACTTACGATTATAAACAACTTTAGGTTATGCAAATGATCTTATTGTTTATAAAAAAATATTATATAATAATTTTGAAGTAAAGATATTGATTTTTATAAACGGTCAAAAATTAAAGGTATTATGCCATAAAGGCTTAACACACAAATTTTTGAAAATGATATAATTGGCTTAAGAACTTAAAAAAATCTAATAGACATTTTGGCAGAAAAAATTTTCATTAGCTAATTTTTTGAAATAAAAAATGGGGTTTCTTATCAACGTTCAAAGTTTTATTTTTATAACCTCAAAACGTGCACTCCGAGCAAAAAATAAATTTTCTTTTTATTTTCACGAAACCTTGCATTAATTTTTCATCAAACTCTTTGCGTATCGATTTAAGAAATCAATTAATGAAAAGGAAATTCTCTAGAAGCAATTCGCTCGAGCAAAAAAAGCTTGCTTGCTATTCTCTCAAAATCTAATACTATTTTTTTATTAAACCCTTCTTTGGTAAATTTATCAACATAATAGATGAAAAGTAAATTCTTACTTTTAAAAATATTCAAAATTGAATTTTTTATATTGATTTTCTAAAGTTGAAGAAATTTACGTCTTCAATAAAGAAAAATTCTTCCTAAATTTTCTCGGAACCTAATAATATTTTCTGAATAGGCTTTAAAAGATTCAATTTAGCATTATTCATCTTAGAAGTGCTACTTAAAAGAAGTCCTTGCTTTCCTTTTCTATTATTTAAGATAATAGATTGCTCCGAGCATAAAAATTTTGCATGAACATTAATTTTTAAGAGTTCATAGATTTAAGCATAAGCTTTTTTTCAAGGAGGGGCAAAAAGGGGAAATTATGGGTGGGAAAGTAGAGCAAATAAGTGGTCGGTCAGTAAGGAAAATTAGGGAAGGGGAAGTACGGGCAGTGAGTAGAGAGCAAGTAGAGAAAGTAGGGAGATTGAAGGATGAGGAGAAAGGGAGGTTAGAGAAATTAGAGGAGTTTAGGTAGGTCAAGTAGGGTAAATGTAAGAAAAGAATAAAAGCGAAAGTAGGGAAAATGAGGGGGAGTAGGTGAAGTGCAAGTAAGAAGGAGAGTACGGAAAGTACGGAAAATTAGGGAGAGAAAGTAAGGAAAGTGACTGTAAGTGAGCGGAAATTATTAGAAATGAGGGTAAGTAGGAAAGGAGAAGTGTGGCCTGGGGAAGGGAAGTAGGGGAAAAGGAGTATTAGCTAAAGGAACAAGGAGAGAAGGAGTAGAGAAGAAAAAGTTCCGGAAGGGAAAAAATGGAGCGTGGAGGAAGTAGGAGAATTCAGGGGGAGTTGAGGTGGAAAGTATAGGAAGGGGCAGTTCGAAAGACTTCATTAATTCCTCAATATGCTACGAAATCGTTTTATGTATGCACGCAGCGCTTACTTTGACTAATTTTATATTTTAATTTAAAAATGGCGTGAGCCAAAAATATTTGGCATGTTAGTTTTTGAGTACATTAAAAAAATGGCATTTTCAAATAATAAAGAGTATGAGAAATTCAGTAAGAAAGAATACGTAATACGATCGCTAATTTGAACTATGTTATGCATGCCTCTCACGTAGAAAGGAAGCTGACACAAAGAAGAGGGAGGACCCTGAGGAATAGAATTTTCTACCTTGGCTACTCCGAGTACGCAAGGAGCAGAGAATTTTCTTGAGTTTATTATGAAGACTGTCTCAGAAAATTCCTTGAATTAATCATAATTATGTTTACTCCATGGTAAATATCAAGGAACTCATAAAAGACAGCTCAAAAAACGTTGCAAACTTCAAGAGCACTCGACATCTGTAATTCACTTTTATCCTTTCTCCCTTTATTCACCAGAAAATTATCCAGAAAATATATAAGGACTTTAGAAACATTTTCTTTATTTACATCAAACACCAAGACTAATATTTCTCGAATAATTTATGTACCTGAAGTTCTGAACGTTAAGATAAATAATATATTTTTTCTAATGCTATTTTATCGGCAAATATAAAAAATTGATGCCTCAGCTTCAGAATTTATATAAATATAATATTTTTGTGTAACAAATAATCAACCTATTGCATTCTGGATAAAAAATAACAACATCGGACAAAAAATTTTAACAAAACTTATTTTTTTAATATTGCAAATATCATTTTAAATCTAATGAATATTTATTAGCGATAGCAGTTGTAGACGACAAACGCTAACATAACAACCGAAAATTCCTTAAGATGGTACTTATTTTAAGCCTAACGTTTTTCGTTTAAAAACTCCTGTTTCCAAAGAAAAATTTTAAAATTTTGAACGCTTTGAAATACATTTTTTTTTATGAATAATAGCAATTTTTGATGAAACACAGTAACATAACACAAAATTCCTCAGTGTGGTAAAACTTCTTTTAAGCATAATGTTTTTTGTTCAAAATCACCATTTCCCAGTAAAAAATTTTTAAATGACCCAAAATTGTTTGAAAATTTGGTAACATTTTTAAAATCCAATGATTTTTTATTTACATTAGCAATTTAAAAAAAAAGCACAAACATAAAAAAAAATTTTAAATGGTAACTCTTCCTTTAAAATAATGGTTATTTTTTTAATGTCACTTCTTTCCAGCAAAAAAATGTTTATATAACGCAAAATTTTTCCAAAATTGTAAATCTTTTTTCAAATCTATAGCGATTATTTGTAAAAATAGTAAGCGTTACATTATATTATTGGAAAATGTTTCAATTTTTTTGAAATTCAATTATTTTTCATGAACAATAGTAATTTTAGACGAAAACACTGACATAATATACCAAAAAACTTCTAAGAATGGTAAATCTTTTTTAAAGCCTAATTTTAATTGTTTAAAATAAATTTTATCCAGCTAAAAATATTTACATAGTCTATAATTGTTCCAAAATTGTAAAAGATCTTTGAAATCTATAGCGATTTTTGGTAAAAATTGGAAGCATAACGTAAAGTTGTTCAGAAAAGATTAACTTTTTGGAAATAAAGTGATTTTCTATTAAAAGTACCATTTTCGGATAAAAAACGTCAACACTGACATCAACCAAAATTATTTGAAGATTTAAATTTTATTATTTTAAATCAAAATTGTTGTATTTTAGTGAAGTGATTTCTGTGTAAAAATACCAATATCAGATGGAATACACAAACATAGCCTGAAGTTGATAAAAAATTAAAAATATTTTTTTAAATCTAATTATGTTTCATTAAAATAAACAATAATTTTCGACGAAAAACAGGAACATAAGACAACAGAAAATTGTTTATAATAGTAACAGTAATAGTAACCTTAAAATTGTTCAGAGATTATTAACCTATGAAACATAATACTTAAACAAAACTGGAAAACTTAAATTGTCGATAAACATTTAATTTTTGAGAATTCTAATAATTTTTCATTAAAAATACCCATTTCCAGTGTAAGATGCTAACATAACCTCAAACTGTTAAAAATTGGTAATCTTAATGATTTTTTTTAATGCTACTTTCCGGTAAAAAAACTAACCCAACTTAAAATATTTAAAAACTTTAATTCTTTTTCCAAACCTTATATGATATTATATTAAAACACTTTAAAAAAATCCAGTTTCCTGCCAAAAACACTAACATAAAACACGCGTGATATTATAAATAATTTATTATACAATTTTCAAATTTTAATTCAACCAAGTGTATTAAAAAGTATAAATGTTTCTTAATTCGGATTACATTTTTCATGATTTTTTTTATCAAAAGAGGGAAAGTAGTAGTAAGGAGGGGTATTGAAGTTCAAGAAGGAAAGTCGGAACGATATTTGGAAAAAGCAGGGGGGGGGGTCATATGAGGAGCGAATAAAAAAAATGGAAGAGCAGTCATGGGATGAGAATGAAAGAAAGGGTAGCGGAGCAGGAGAGAGAAAGTAGTAAATGGCAGTAAAAGTTGGAGAAGGGAAGTCTGGAAGTCGAAGGAAGAGGAGCAAAAGAGAGGGGAAAAAAGAGAGAAGTAAATAAAAAACGGGGAATCACGAAGTGGAGGGTAAACAAAAGAAGTAAGGGGCAAGTGATGGCGAGATATGGAAAGTAGGATAAAGGAGGGGAGTAGAAGTTAAATAGAAGAGACGGGGTGAAAGTATAGAAAGGATAAAAGGAAGAAGAAGTAGATAAGAAAAGTAAAGTAGTTTGGAGAAAAAGAGGATGATTAGATAGGATCGGATCAACCAGGACAGGATAGGTTAGGAAAGGATAGAAAAAGAGAAGTGGAGGGTAAGCACAAGGAGAGAAAGGCAAGTGATGGCAATATATGAAAAGTAACGAAAAGGAGAGTAATAGAAGTTGTAAAAGAAAGTCTGAGAAGAAGCATATAGGAAGGTAAGGGAGGGAAAGTAAGTAAAAAGAGAAGAGTAGTTGGGTGGAAAAAAAGATAGTAAGATAGAATCGGATCAGCTAGGAAAGGACAGAGTAGGATAGGATAGAAGAGGAGATAGAATGGGGATCTGATAAAGGGATTGAGAAGGGGGGGGGCAGTTTTGAGAAACTTAGTTGACGTCCTCATTAAAGGATCACAATTTTTTAAAGAAAATGAAGTCAAAATAAAGATACTTTAGAATTAATAATTCGAATAAAAGCACTTTAAGTTCATGGAGAAGGTTAATGGTTTCAGGATAACGATAAAAATAGTTTTAAATGTTGGATTTCTTTGATTAAAAGAAAGAGAAGTAAGAGAATTCATGTAGGAATCATCCAGTAAATTAAGCAACTAGGTCGCAATTTCCCTGTTCCGGATATCCAGGTACGATCTTCATCCCGTCCAGAGCTGTTCTCAATTCACTACTCGCAACACGCTTCTACTGCTAAGGATCAGAGGAGATTCGCAAGATTTATGACCTCCTCCCAAAGCCAAAGGCCAGCTAATTCACGTAGCTAATCCAACGTTGAAAACACCCCGGAAGTAAAGCACGTGCACGACGTCGACAAGTCAGATTGACCTACCCAATAAAGCTAAAAGAAACCCCTTCGTTTAGAGAAAGTAAAATCCTGACGAATCATTTCCTTCCGTTAAATCATATACCCCGTCTAGAAATTTTTCAAATTTCTTTTCCTAATTTAGAATTATATACATTGAAATTCCAATCATTTTCCGGTTTTAATATTTTCGTAGCCCCGGGCAAGGACCCTTATGGTTTTGGCCTCGTGTCCGTCCATCCATCTATTGTACTTGTTACTGAGAGGGAAAGTAAGAGATGGGAGCAAGGGAAGTCAGGGGAAGAAGGTGATGTGAATTAGGAAAGTGATAGGAAGTATAGGAAAAATTAGAGGAAGGAGAAAAAGTAAGAGGAAAGTAAGTGGAAGGGAAATGAAGTGATAGAAGGGTAATAATGGTAGGAGAGGTGAAGTAGGTGAAAGGAGGGTAGGCTAAGGAGGTAAAATATGGTTTACAAAACACTGTTTTAAGTAATTTTTTCCCAGCAAACAAAATTCCCGGTTTTCCGTGTCCGATAGACACTTTTATAATGGATAAACGATGCATGGGTGAACTTTCAAAGTACAAATCAAATCTATTCGAAAACTGACCACATTAATAATACAAACACAGAATCTTGTCAAAAATTTAACAATAAGAGTGATATCCAATTGCTTTTAACAGTATTTGAATATTAATTCAGGTTGACATCAGTTGCGTCATTGATTTTAAAGCCAGGGGCAAATTGCTCCCATTATATTTTTTTTATGTCAACCACAACACTCACTCATCCCACCACTCTCTTCTCTCCTCTTCTTCGTACGTAATAATTATATAATGGTGTTAATACCAGTGAACGATTATTAGTGGCCTATTGATCGATCCAAATATGGATATATTGTAGGGTTATTACGTTGGTTGCATCGATGCTGATGATTCTCTTTGACGATCGAATGCACGTTGCTAGTACGTGCGAATACGCGATAACGAGCTTCGCATTCGCCTCTACAAATCAATGTACGAGGGATTATTGTTAATGCAGAATTTATGCTCAATCCTCCAGCTAATGAGTTTTTCCGATTTGGCCAAGGGTGCGTCACACATATTATGTAGTACTCCATCGGGGAGGGGGGGGTAAGCCCTTACGTCACAGTGTCGCATAGTCAGACGCGGATCCAGACAAGTGACCTGGAGGTGGGAGCATCGGAAAATTTTATACACATAGAGAAATATGAATAAATAAATTGACGAACTTCTAACCCATTCTTATTAGCAGTTAAGACTTCTAAATAAATATTTCAAAATAGCCTTTAGAAACAAAACAAAATTTTTGGTCAATTTCCGGGTTATTAAACATTTTTCCAAGATATACAAAGTGAAAAATTTTAACTTTCATATCTGAAAAAATGTTTAATTTAAATACTGAATACTTAACTACAAAATGAAAGCATTTTAAACATTAGAACTCTTCTAAATTTAAAGTATTTAAAATTGAAATTAAATCCTTTTGATTAATTCATCAAAAAAGGGACACGTCATTTATTTGTAAACAAAATAGTGTTCAAAAGCGGAATGGAACTAACCAACTAAACCAAGAAAAGTCTTTCAGACCAGTTTTAAAAGACATTTTACCCAATTTTTGTGAAAGAGTTCAAGACATTTGAAAGATTTCCGGCAACTGAAAAGGACTTCAACAGATTTCAAGGGACTTTATAGAATTTTCAACGATTTAAATTACTTAAAAAAGTTTTTAAAGCTTTTCAA
>JAUELO010000023.1:5185020-5207640 GCA_032357855.1 Amphibolips quercusostensackenii
ATTTTTAACAAAGTTTCAATCAAATAATTAAAATATTAATCAAATTGTCAAAATTTTGAATACAATAGATTAAACGCCAGTTAGAATTTTCAATAAAAAATTTTATTTTAAATCAAACAGGATGATTTATCTGCCAAAAAGGATTAATTTTCTATCGAAAGAGTCGAATATTTAACAGAACAGTTAAATTTTTAACCTGAAATGTTGAATTTTCAAAAATAAACTTCATTCTTAGTGAAAAAAGAAGAATTTTAAACCTGAAAGGATTAGTTTTTAAAAAATAGTTAAATTTCTGATGAAAAAATATAACTTTAAAAAAATAGTTAAATTTGCAACCAAATAATTAGACCATTAACAAAATAGTTGGATTCTGATCAGAAAGCTGAATTTTCACCCAAGAAGATAGCAAATAGTTTCATTTTTAAAACAAAGATAAATTTTTGATAAAAAATGAAATAGTTAAACTTTTAGTTGAAAAAAAATTAATTTTCAACTTAAAACTTGAAAAATTTTCAATAAATTACTTAAACTGTCATCAAAGAGACAAATTTTGAACCAAAAAAATTTAATTTTTAGCAAAGTGGTATAATTTTCAATCCAGTAGAGGGCCCACTCTTAAACAGTTTGAATTTAAATAAAATTATTGATTTTTGAACTAAAGAAATAATTCTTAACGAAAAAATGCATTTTTTAACAAAAAGAGTGCATTTTCAACAAGGAAAATTAATTTTTGATTGAAAAGGGCAAATTTTTAACAAGAGAGTTGAATTTTCAATCGGGGAAGACCATTTTTCAATAAAAGTTGGAATATTCACAATTACATGTTCAGCGAAGAAAATTAATTTTTAACAACATCAAATTTTTAGCAAAGCAGTCTAATTTTTTACTCAAAAGATGAATTTTAGACTGAAATTATCAATCTTGAAAAAAACTGGTTTTGAAAAAAAAAGTTCAACATTCAAGTAGAATTAAATTTTTAACAAAAATTTTTATTTTTCAACCCAGAAGATTAATTTTCTACAAAAACGATTAATCACAAGCAAAATACATGCATTTGTTAAGCAAGTAATGAATTTCCAACTGAGACAGATGAATTTTCGACCAAATAGTTTAATTACAAACTAAAAAAGATAAATTTTTAATCAAAATGGGAATAGTTGAATTCCAGGAAGTTATATCAGCAACATTTTTTGTTAAAAAACTAAAAGTTGTGCTAAATTGTGCTACAATTGTGCTTATTCGTACGGCTTGAAGTATACAAAATTTTTGACAGAAAAAAAATTCTAAAAAACTTAATCGTTTCTAAAAAAAAACTCAAAATTTTTATTATTTTGGTAAATAAAAACTTTTGCTAAATTGTGCTTGCAAGCACAAGTTTTAGTTTTTGAAAACTTTATTATTTTTTGGCCTTGTGAGTTTTTTGAGTTCGAAATTTCGGGTCCTAGCCTACAAACCTCAAACATACCAATTTTTCACCCACATACCTTAAACCCACACACCCTAAACCCAAAAACTCCAAATTCACAAACCTCAAACCCACAAACCTAAAAAACCTGTGATATAAAGTAAATTTGTTCATATTGTAACTAATATACTCGCTCTTTGCCAAACACAAGAATAACTATCGAGAAGGTGGCGAAATACTATTCCGTTCTTTTTTATTTTTTGTTGTTGTTTTATTTGTATTTTTTGTTTTTCTCTGTTTTTTTTTCTTTTTTATTCAATAAGTTACATTGATGTGGCTATTGTCTTTTAGTAGAATAACGCGTTCGTTTGTTTATGAAAGATCTACGAGTGGCTTTTTTTTTATGACGACTTTCAGTGAGTTCGGAATTCGTGGGTTTAGGGTGTTGGATTTAGGATATGTGGGTTTAAGATTGGTAATTGTGGGGGTTGTAGGTTTATGATTTTCGGGTTAGGAATTTCCGGGTTTATAGACCAAGAGTTTGTAGGTTCAGGATTTGCACATGTGGGATTTTTAGGTTTGTGAGACTTGTAGGTTTGTCGGATTTGTGGGTTTGGAATGTACGGATTTACGATTTATAGGTATGAGGATTCAGGGTTTTTGGGTTTGGGGTTCGCGGGTTCTGGGTTTAGGGCTTGCGAGTTATGGGTTTAAAGTTTCGAAGTTTGGGGTTTGGGGATTGTAGGTTTAAGGTTTGTGAGTTTAGGGTTTGTGGGTTAGGGGTTTGAAGGTTGGAGGTTTAGGGTTTGGGGATTGTAGGTTTAGGGTTAGTAGGCTAAGGGTTTGTAGGTTTGGGGTTTGTCGTTTTGGGGTTCGCGGGTCGGTAGGTGTAGGGTTTTTGGGTTTGGGGTATAAGCTTTGTTGTTTTAAATAAGAGTTTGATAGATGTAGACATATCCGACTGGTTTTATATACAAAAACATTTAAAAACTTCATTTTTAGCACGTTTTCTGCAATCGCGCAAAAATCCTGACGTGCTGGAGGTAAAAGCTCAACGGATTCGAATTAAGCACCCCAAAATACGTATAGAAGACTTCCGTTTATCTCCCGCAATTTTTTTTTCTAATTTGTGGTCCTGTGTTATATGGTTCAAATATTACAACCCTTAACCGGTACACTTCCCGTATAGAACGTGAAGGGAACACTAGGTCAGATGGGCCCATCACCAAATTTGAGTGCTTACTGCAACCAGAGAATGCATTTTTTCGGGCTGTAAAAATCCATGCATTTTTTTAAACTCCTTAAAATTAAGGGCGAATAATTTTAGAAAAGATATAAATAATTTGACATAGTTTTTAACATTAAAATCAGTAATGCAAGATAAAAATCCGGGTTTTAATACACAAAATTAGTAGCTTTTTCAATTTTCATTATTTTCTGACCAAAATTCTGCTGACTTCTAAAATGATGCACTTTCACACGAAAATAAACGTAATAGTGCATGCTCAAAAAAACGGGTTATTTTGAGCCAAAAGGCGTTTTCTTTCAAACTAAAATTACGTTTTTCATTATTTTTTTATTCTATGTCCTTTGTCTTGGCGTTTAAATGGGAGATATTGCAAAACAAATTTTTTTCTGGGTCATCTAGACCCATAGTGCTTGTTTGAAGTTGAACAAAGCATTTTTGTAGACGTATTATGAATTTTGCGAAAACCCGAGTCGTTTTAAGAGCCTTAATAGGAAAAAGAATTTTATCCAGCCAGTCTTCGATTTATGGTTGTAAGGGCGGAAAAGCCGAAATGTATACCAAGCTTATTCGATCTGACTGGCGTTATCGATGATGCTGGTCAATTTGAAATATTGTGTAACTTTGGCTGTACATCAGCCGGAAACCAAGTCTAGTTACAAAGCCAAGTCAGCTACTGAGTATCCGAATAGTGAACTTCCGGTCCAAGTTGGCCCACCTACTAGTGTCAACTTTTCATGCTTCTACAAAATCCGCTCATGCTTATTACATACGTTTTCCAGAATGGACATCGATTTCTTTAAAATGCTACAATTCTGGCAGAAAAGTTCTCGAATAGTTCCCTAGAAACTACTCGAGTGTTTCAAATAAATAACTGGGGTAGAGTTTCCATTGAAAGTTCAAAATAACTTGATATAAAGTCGGATACAAAGAAATTTTAAGGTTTAGGGCATATTGGATTACAAATTAAATTTATTAGCATTCCAAAGATTAATTTTCGAATGTTTCAATAGGGTGGTTGGGAAAACTAAAAACAATTATATTGATTGGCAATAATATTGAATAGTTTCTTTGTGTTATTACGAATTCAACAAAAAAATTTCAAAAACCTATTTACTATTAGGCAAGTTGATTAAAAATTTTCATATGTTGAATCAAAAAATGTTGTGTGTGTGGAAAACAAAAGTTTTATCAATACATAATACTTCGAAATATAACAAAATATGCACTTTTGCTTATTTAGACCTAAAGATACAAAAAAAATTTTGTGATGCTTTTTTTAATAAACTGAAAAAGCACGCATATATTTTTAAGTTTTGATTAAATTTTTTTTTCTTACGGATTCTGTGAAAATGGATTTCTACAGATCTTGTGTAAATATAACTCATGTTTCGTTGATCCGTAAAAAAAAATAAAATGGTTAGGAAATGGTTTAAACTTTTGTTTTGTCAGTTTAGGTAAGAAGACTATCAAAAATGTAAAAAAAAAAACAGTTGCAACTGAAGATACAAATTAACAAAATTTCATTTTTCGCTATTTTTAAAAATATAATGTTTTGGCGAAAAAATGCTGACCTCATTTTTCCGTCTTACGTTATTCACTTAAAAAAAAATTAAGCAGAAAATTGGGCTATATACAAAAAATGAAGAAAATAACATCTTTTAACGACTTGCACGATGGTGTTAAATTTGTTGAAAATTTGTTGATTAATATGTTTGTAATTAAAGATTTCAGGATATTTTTACAGATTTCAAAGAATTTCGAAATATTTTAAAAATTTTAAGAGATTTTGAAAATCATTGCAGGATTTCCAAAAATTTGAACAAGATTCTCAGGGAATTCTGGAGAATTTTAAAATTAAATTAAATATCAAGAAATTCCTGGGACTTCAAAACATTGCAAGGGATTTTCAATCTTTCAAATAATAGAAATTTCAAAAAAAAATAATTGAAATTACAAAATTTTTACCTTTAAATTTTCAAGAAATTAGAAAAAGTGTTGTATTTAAAGATTTACAATTTGTTCAAAATTTGTATTTTGAAGGTTTGTAATATAAAACAATATTTTTGGAATTGTAAAATTTTAAATATTAAAATGGGAAATTCTTTAATTTAAGCGATTCGCAATTTGAATTTTTAAAATTTTATAGATATACCATTTAAATCTTTTTAATTTTAAAGATGAGTGAATGCAAATTCTTAAATTAGAATAATGTTGAAAATTAAATATCAAGTTTTTATTTCTAAATTTTCCAATTTTGAGAAATTTTCAATGTAAATCACCAAAATTACACTTAGGGTTTATGAACAAATAGTCCTAAATTTTAATGAAAAATCTGTAATTTCAAAGAGTTACAATTAAAAATTATTTAATTTTTAAAAAACAGAATTGTAACTTATCCAATATTCAGGTTTTTAATTTCAAAGGTTTGTAATTGGAAATATTTTTTTTGATTGTACAATTTTAGAGATTTAGAATTTTTTATTTTCTCAATTTAATGATTTGCAATTAAAATTTTTTAAGCTTGAAGATTAATAATTGAAATCGCTTAAATTTCAAAAGCGTGTGAATGAAAAATCTAAAGTTTTGATGATTTTAAAAATGAAAAAACTAGTTTTGAATTTTAAATTGTCCAATTTGAAGAAGCTTTGAATTTAAATCAAGAAAATTTCAAATATTTTTTTTTGTAAATTTTATAAAATTGAAAACTTTCAAAGCTTAAAGATTTTGAATTTAAAGTTTTGCAATTTCACAAAGTCACAATTTAAAATTTTGTAATAGTTAAATTTTAAAGATTTTAAATAAAAAATGCTTCAATTTGAACACTTTGTAATGATAATTTCTTTAGTTTTGAAGATTTAAAATTGAAATCTCTATCATTTTTAAGATGTTTATGTGAAAATTTTTAAATTTTGACGATTTTGAAAATCAAAAGTTAAATTTTTAATTCTGAATTTTTCCTCTTAAAGAAATTTTGAATATAAATTATTAAAATTACAGCATAATTTTAAATTGTAAATTTTAAAAATTATAAATATTAAATGTAAATATTGAAAAATATAATTAAACACAATTACATACAAATATTGTTTATTTCTTGATAAATAAAAGCAAAAATAAATTTACAATTAAAGAACCTTTAATTGTAAGTATACATGAATAAGAAGTATTAAATCTGAATGATTCTGACAATCGAAGGCCAAGACTTTTCATTTCTAAAGCTCACTAATTGAAAATATTCTACACGTAAATTATTGAAACTGCAGAAATTTTTAATCATAAATTGTCTAAAATAAAGCTTTTTATTTTTAAGATTTTGAATTTAAAGTTCTGAGATTTTCAAGGGTAACAAATGAAAATTCTAAAATTGTAAAAAATATAAAAATGCACATTATTTGACTTTTTCAAACTCTTACTTCAAAGTTTCGTAATTTAAACTATTTTTTTCAAATAGTTTAATTTTCAAAATTGAAAATTGAAAATTTATCTATTTTAACGATTGGCTATTTCAAATTACACAATTTTGAACATTTACAATGGATATCTCTACAATTTTAATGATTTGTGAATACAAATTCCTAAATTTTTATTATTTTGGAAATCACAAGTCAAGTTTTCAATTCTGAAACATTCAAATGAAAGAACTTCAAACTGTAGAGCTTCAAAATCAAAGGATTTTAAATTGTAAAACATAAACTTGAATAACTTTTGACTGTAAATTGCAAAGTTAAAAACTCTTTAATTTTAAAGATTTAAAATTCAAAATTCTACTATTTTTAAGATTTGCAATTAAAAGCTCCTTAGTTTCAAGGATGTGTGAATACAAATTCTTAAACTGTGATGAATTTTAAAAAAAGCCTTAACGATTTATAACTTAATATTCTGTAATTTTAAATATTTCCAATTGAAGAATCTTTAAATGTTAGCTGAAAAAATGGCATAGTTGATTTCTTTTTCGGATATCCTTATCACTTTTGACATTTTTAACTGTACCTGTAATGAGTTTCTATTTTCAAAAAACTTTTTAACATAGCATCTAATTTTAAATAATCCTAAAGTCAGACGAAACAAATTTTTATGTTAATCTTACATGAAGTGAACTTGATTTTTCAATTGAAACTAAAGAATTTCCATTTACTCACAACTTCAAGTGAAAACAGAATTTTGATTAAATAGCAAACTATATATACTACTATACTGACAAACTGGGTGGTGAAAAAAATCAAGACAATTATAATAATAATAATTATTATTAACTTAAACTTTGAGACAGCGGTTTTTAATATTAAATTACATGCGTCGTAGTGCTAAATGTAATTTCCGGAGAGATTTGTGTCGCAATTCAATATGCAGGGGTTGATGGGAAACAATGGATGCGAGTACATAGTGCAACTGAGCAGACAGAATGCAACGCACCTTACTACAAGAGACACAGTAGCTGCACACAGACAAGCTGTAATTAACTCTATAGTTTCTCACGATTCACTCTCACGTTGTGACAACATTTCTATTATATTAAATATATTCACCACATTTCATTAAGTGCACTTTAAATAACTCTGGAACTAAATACCGAAAGATATAGTACAATCAACGATAAATGTTTTCATTTTATAGAATTGATTTCTTTATTTTAAACTGCCATGCCTATTTGTATTTCCTACGCCTCATTTCATTCACCACGCTCCTTTGATACGCTCACTTTTCTCGAACACCCACAATAAATAAATCCGTCAGTACAATCATTTTATCACAATCCTTAGCTGCACCCTTTTTTACACCTTATTCCATTAAACACGCCCCTTGAAAAGGTTCACTTAAAATCTGTTAGCACGTCCATTTTTATCATGCTCCTTAACCACACCCTTTTCCATGCCAGTTTTTATGGACGACGCCTCTGAGCTGCGACCACTATTCTTAACAATTCACAATAAGAAAATTCGTTAGAGCTCCTATTTTTCGTCATCTTCTTATCGACAACATTTGCCATGCCTATTTTCATTGACCGTGTTCCTTAACAACACATAATTTTATGACCACTCGTACTGGATACACTCACGCCTCTTGGATACACTCAGTCCTCCTAGACACAATCACGCCTTCTGGGTACACCCACTTTTCTTGACCATTTACAATCACCAAATCCGTCGCTACGCTAATTTTTGCCATGACCTTTAGCCACACCTCTGCCGTGACCATTTTTATTAGATGGGTCCCTTTGCCATACTCAATGACCACGCCCCAAGGACACACCCCTGTCCACTCCCATTTTATTCGGCATAACTATTCTTATTGACCACGCCCTTTTATTTAAGCCGTAATTAGGGGTTAAAATGCACAGAGGCCATGTAGGCTCTTTCTTCCCATTTATTTTTTTAAAGATTTCAAATTATTGCAAAAAATTTTATTACATTTAGGGAATTATATAGGACCTCTAAATATTTTAAATGTTTTGCCGGAGTTTTTAAATTTTAAGCTATTTTAACAGATTTCAGTTAATTTCAAATAATTTTTAAAAATTTCAAGGGTTTACAAAGAATTTTTTAGGGTTTCTAAAGATGTCAGAGTTGTTTTATACGGAATTTGTACAGGACCTTAGGAAATAAATGAAATTAAATTTCAAAGGGATTTTTACCAATTGAAAAAATATTGAGAGATTTTAACGGATCACAACAATTTTAAGATTTTACAGATATAAAGTTAATTTTAGCGTTTCCAAAGAATTTCAAAAGATTTTAAAAGATTGAAGGAACGTAAAAAGTCTTAAGAGATTTTAAGCTATTTCAACATAATTTTAAAGAGCGTTAAGAGATTTCGTAAATTCAAAAAGGTTTTAAAGAATCTTGAAGGATTTTCCAAAATTTAAAGTCATTTCTATAAAACTTTGAGAAATTAATCAAAATAAATTTCAAGGAATTACTAGCGATTCGAAACATTTTAAATAATTCTAAAATTTTCTAAAAATTTGACAGTTAAGCAGAAAATTTAACCATTTTTTTTTTAAATTTGTCTTTTTGATAAAAAATCAATTCTTTAAGGTTAAAATCCAGATTTTTGTTAAAAAGTCATTTTTGTCGGCCTAATTTAACTGTTTTATTTTCATTCGAAATTGCAATATTATTTTCGAAATATCAAATATCACATTTTTTCGCTGAGAGTTTTAATTTCCAAATTTCTTTTTTGAAAGCTGATTTTTTTTGTTAAAGATATATAATTTTATTTAAAGTTTGCTTTAATGGTCAAAAACTAGTTTTCTAAACTGAAAATTGAAATATTTTGTTAAGAATTGAACAAATTGGTTGTAAAATAACTTTTTTCTTAAAAATTCATATCATCAGGTTAAAAATTCAACTGTTTTAGAGAAAATTTGTCTTTTTGGCTTAAAAATTTTACAATTTGGTATAGAATTCAACTATCTAGTACGAAATTAAACTGTTTTGCGAAAATTCAATTTCTTCATTCAAATTAATTCTCTTCAATAAACATTTTTTTCGCTTTATTTTTTGTTAAAATTTGATCATTTTTGGTTTTAAAAATTCAACCATTTAGTAAAAGGATTACAGAAACTTAAAAGAAAAATAAACTATTATTTAATCAAATGAAATTTAGACAAACACCACATCTATTGTTTAAAAAATTTATGTGGAAATGTATGCATTTTTTTTTTAATTTGTCTTTTCTGGGAGATCAGTATTCTTTTTGGTTTAAAATTCAACTATTTGATTTGAAATTAGTGTATCTTGTTAAAAATTAATCTTATTGTGGTAGAAAATTAATCTTCTTTGTTGATAATGCAACTATTAGGTCAAAAAATATTACAAACGAATATAAAATAAACTAAAAATTATTAAAATGAAATTCGGTATAACATCACATCTATTGTCCAAACGATTTAATTGACAATGTTATAATTAATTGGAAATTCATTGCTTTTGGTAGAAAATGAATCTTCTTGGTTAAAAATGTATGCATTTTGTTTAAAATGTTTCTTTTCGGTAGATAATTATTACTTTTGGTTTAAAGTTCAACTATTTTGTTAAAAATTGCTGTGTTTTGTTGGAAATTTATCTTTTTCTGGTAGAAAATTAATTTTCCTGGTGTCAAATGCAACTATTTAGTTTAGGAATTATATATCTTGTTGAAAATTTGTCTTCGTGACAGAAAATTAGTCTAATTGGTTGAAAATTTTACTCTTTGGTAAAAAATTAATTTTTTTGGTTAAAAACTTAACTATTTAGTTAAAAAAGTTTAAAACCGAAAATAAACTAGAAATTATTCAAATAAAATATCCTTTAATATCACATCAATTGTTTGAATTATTTAATTTGAAATGTTTAAATTTGTTGAAAATTCATCGTTTTTGGATAGAAAATTTAATTATTTTGTTACTATTTTATTCACTTTGTTAAGTATTTATCTTTTCTAAAAGAAAATTAATCTACGTGGTTGAAAATTAATCTTATTTGTTCAAAATTCAACTGTTTAGTAGAAAAATAATGTTTTTGGTTGAATATCCAACTATTTAGTTAAAAATTTCTGTATCTCGTTAAAAGTTTGTCTTTTTTGTGGAAAACTTTTTTTTTTTTGAATTTATCTATTTAGTTAAGATTTGTTTATTTCGTTAAAAAATCATTTTTTTCGGTAAAAATTAATCTACTTGGATAAAAATTTAACTTTATTTAAAAATTTATTTATTCTAAAAAAAATCGTCTTTTTGGAAAAAAAATTAATCTACGTGGTTGAAAATTTATCTTTACAGTTGAAAATTTAACTGTTTGGTATTAAAAACATTCTTGGTTGAAAATTCAACTATTAAGTTAAAAATTTATGTATTTTGTTGAGAGTTCGTCCTTTCTAGGGGAAACGATTCTTTTTTCTTCAAAACTTAAGCATTTTGTTCAAAATTTATGTATTTTGGTAAAAGTTCGCCTTTTCTAGTAGAAAATTTTTCTTTATGGTTTAAAATTAAACCATTTAGTTAAAAATTATGTATTTTGTTGAAAATTTATCTTTTTTGATAGAAAAATAATTTTTTGGTTCGAAACTCAAGTACTTAGTTAAAAAATCGTATTTTTAGAAACAACAAATAAATATAAAGGACAAATTAATCAAATGAAATTTAGATTATTATCACATGCATTGCTCAAACTATTTAGTTGAAAATTTATCTAATTTGGTGAAAATTCATCGTTTTTGGTAAAAAATTTATCTTCCTGGTTGAAAATTTAACTACAGGTATTTGGTTGTAAATTTATGTATTTTATTCAAAATTCGTTTTTTCTAGTAAAAAAGCATACTTCTTTGTTCAAAATTGGTGTATTTTAATGAAAATTTATTTTTTGGTAAAAAATTAATCTTCTTGTTAGAAAGCTCAAGTACTTAGTTAAAAAATTTTATTTTTGAAAACAAAAAATAATTGTAAACGACAAATTAATCAAATCAAATTTGGATTAATATCGCATGCATTGCTTAAGCTATTTAGTTAAAAATTTATATAATTTGTAGAGAATTCGATGTTTTTAGTGAGAAAAATATGTTCTCAGTTGAAAATTCAACTACAGGTATTTAGTTGTAAATTTATGTATTTTATTCAAAATTCGTTTGTTCTAGTAAAAAATTATACTTTTTCGTTTAAAATTGGTATATTTTTATGAAAATTCATTTTATGGTAGAAAAATTATCTTCTTGGTTGACAATTCAACTATTTAATGAAAAATTTATGCATTTTGTTAAAAAATCGTCTCTTTGATATAAAATTAATTTACTTAGGTGAAAGTTTGTCTTTTCTAGTAGAAAATTATTTTTCTTCGTTTTAAATTCAACTATTTGATTTATAATTGGCGTATTTTGTTAAAAATTTTATTTTTTGTGGGAAATTATTCTTCGTAGTTAAAAATTTAACTATTTGGTAGAAAATTTAACAGTTTCGTTGCGCATTCAGCCTTTCTTTAAATCTCATATTCATCAAACTTTTTTTGAGAATTTAGCTTTTATGATTAAATGTTAAAGTACTTGGTTAAACTAATGTGCTAATTCATAGAAAAATAGTAAAATTTCTCCGTCCTAAAAAATCATCTGATACAAGAGTGCAATTTCCCATGATCGCGGAAAAACTATTGCAAATTCATTATAGAAAAATAATTACAGTCCAATAATAATTTTTGTTAAATATTTTTTTGCAAAGGCAGCTATTAATAGGCACGCTTCATTAACAAGTCTTCTAGTTTTAGAAGAATATTTTTAAAAATACAAAAAAAAATAAAATACACGAAAATTTGAAAAAAAAGACATTTACGTGACAGTAAGTAAAAAAATGCAAGTGAATATACAGAACTGTTATTAGACTTAATGCCAAGCCAATCGACCGCAACCTTTCTTTTTGTAGGAAAGAAATTTGATCGAAAAAGTGAGTGCTTCGTAAGCGGAAGTCTAACACTATTTTCATATTTTCTTAGGAAATTTGAGAGCACCTTGAGCTCATGAAATGCCTTTCAGTGCGTGAACTTAAGTTCGGATGGTAAAATTGCTTTTGCAATAACATCGTAACGCCAACGTTCCAGAGTCTACGTAAGTAAATGGGGTGCCAAACATTTCCAAACTATGGAGAAACAAACACACACATTTAAACACTACACATATATAGATATAAACGACGGAAGTAGTAACGAAGCAAATATACACAACGAAAGATTATCACTACTGAGGTTATTATTTGCATAGTAACTGGTACTAACAGACTCCTTAGCTCTTCAGCTTCGACGAACTTTTGGCTAGAGAGAGATATTCTTGGCATGCGAAAATAGCCCTTGGGTGTTCGACAGGTTGATGAAACTTATCGACGAGACTTCGGGGTATTCGCAATAGAAAAAAGTTCAGAATGGAGTTCGAAGTATTTTCGACAAAAACGAAACTCGAGAGGAAATGTTAACAATTTAGCACATACTACTATTACGGAATTTTCTGTAAAGTAAGCTCTGAACGAGCTAAAAAAGGGTTTAAGTTAAATACCGGTAAATAGTTGGTAACAATTTTTGAATAATTTAAAGCCACTGAAATTCATAAAATGTAGCTGAAGGTTATTGTTCCGTAAAATTTGCTATTCTCTAAACGTTTAGGACAATGTTGCATATTATTTTCACACCCTTTCCTTCTAAAACGATAATTTTCGTTTTATTTTACGTTAATTTTTAAGCCCATGTTCTTCATGCTTGTATTCAGTTTGCTCAACATTCTTTGCAAGTCTTCAAATGACTCTGTCATAACAAATTTATCATCTGCGAACGCTAACCCACGTACGTTCACTGTGCCGAAATCCAAACATTCTTCGTCGAAGAGAGCCATCCTTAGACTGCTGACTAACTGTGTACTTCTGCCTTTCTTCATATTCCTCAACGCCCATTAATAAAACAGTTTCTTGATTAATTTAAAATCGTCTTGCATTTTCTTCTCTTCTTTCGTTTTTGATTTTATTCTTACTTTCCTTTACTAGCAATTTCACTTTTCTCTTTTTGTGGTTGTAATCATTTTTACGTCTATTTCTATCCTCATCGCTATGGCTAGTGATTATCAACTTTCTTCCATACGCAGTTTTTTTTTGCGGCTGCTTTGATTTTATCATTCCACCATGCATCACCAGACATTTTTTCTACAGCCGCAGTACCACACATTCCAGTCAGACTCTTAACAATGACATCCTGAATCATAGTCCATGCGCTCTCCATATCTTTATTGTTTACTAGTGCCTTGCAGGATTGTTTGTTTGTTAACTTTTTTTAATAAATCAAAACACAGAACCCAGAGGATTTTTTAATTTCATTGATATTTTTTGAATATTTTGAATTATTTTGAATTATTGCTGGATTCTTTCAAATTCCCTTGAAAAAACCCTAATTCTATTGTTCTTTCAAGGATTTTCAATTTTTTTTGTTCTGCGTGAATTAATATGGGTTTGATCAGATTCTTATTTAATATTTCTATTTACTCCCACTTATCTGATTCAAACGGAAACTCTCAGAGTTTAAAAAATTGTGTTATATCCATTTAAATTAATTTTAATTTATTTTGATTTCGCATGAATTTCATCGAATTCTCTTCAAATCTATTGAATTCTTCTTAATTTATTTAAATTTCACTAAAATCTATAGAATATTTAGTATTTTAAAAAAGTTTTTTCAATTAATTTAAATTTATTCGGAATCCAATCTGAGTTCTTTTTAATTTATCCTCAATTCTTTTTTAATTTTTTTGAATACTCTTGAATTTGTTTCATTCACCCTATAATTTTTAAATTCACTGAATTTTTCTAAATCCACTTAATGCTACTACATTCTTTGATTTTTTTCAAATTAATTCCAAAATCTTTTTAACTTATCTTGAACTTCTAGGCAACTTTAATAAGTTCTTTAGAATTCCCTTGAATTTTCCGCAATTATTCTCAAATTTAATGGATTCAATAAATTTTGCAAATATATGTGAATTTTTTATAAGTTACTTGGTTTTTTATTCGCCTTAAATTTTCATGCATTCCATTAAATTTTTGTTTCCTAAAATTTCTTGAAATTTGCTCAAAGTTTATTTAATTTGTTCTTTGTTTCTTAAATTCACCTAAATTCTGTTGAATCCGCCATTTATTCTGTTCCCTCAGATTCTACTTAATTCTATGAAATTTTTTTTTTTATTTAAAAGTGTTTTTCAATCATATTTTCTTAAATTTTCATGAATTTTATGAAATTCTCTTAAATTTTTTTATGCTTTAATTTTACTGAAATCACTAGAAGAGTTGGGATTTAAAAAAATTCCATTCCTTTGAATTCATTTAGAATTTACTCTGAATTCTAATTAATTTATCCTGAAATTTGTAAAGGAATTAAATTTTTTGAAGTTGACTACTCTTTCTGAATTATTCTAAATTCACTTGAATTATGCTGAATTTAATTAATTCTACCAAATTAAATAGCTTCAAGAGGAGTTTTTCCGTTTTTTTTGTAATTCACCCTGAAATCTTTTGAAGTAAGCTTGACTTTTTAGGGATTTTCTCAAATTCTTTTGAATTTTCTTAAATTTTCCTAAATTTACTCTTAATTTACTAAAAGTATTGAGATCTATTAATTTTTTTAAAACACTTCTTAATAAACTTTATAGTTTATTTTATTTTAAGAAATTCCTTTACTTTAAAAAAATGATTTTTCTATTCCAATAAAAATTTCACTTTAATTAAATTTTTTTTTAATTTTGACTTATTAGATTTTTGAATGTTGATGGTTTAGAATTAAAAATATTGATTATCTTGTTAATATTGATCTATTTTGAAAATTTGCAAATTGAAAATTTTTAATGTGTATATATAATTTCAAAAGATGTTATTTTGAGTATTTTTTTTTTTAATAGTTCAACTTTAAAGATTTACAATAGAAAACTGTTTAATCTTAAGCATCTATAAATTAAAACTCCTTGATTTGAACGTTTAACAATTTTTTTTTCAATTTTCAAGTGCAGACTTTTCAAATATAAAGCTGACAAATAGAAAAAGTTCATCAGAATAACAGAATTGCAAATAAAATTTTTTTTAAATCGATTACTTGTTAATATCAAATATTAAAAAATTTTCAATTCTACAATTTTTTAGGAGTTCCAAATAAAAATTCTTGAATGTTGAGAACATGAAATTAAAAATTATCACATTTTTAGGATTTATATTTTAAAAGTAGTTACGTAATTTTTAATACTTTTTGAGCCTTTAGTTGAATTCTGAAGATTTACAATTAAACATTCTTCAATTGTAACGATTTACGATTCGAAGTTCTCTAATTTTTAAAGTCCACAAATAAGTATGTATTGATTTTGAATTCTTATAGTTTAAAATAATGTAATTTAGAATGTTTTTCTGAAATAAGTATGCAGTTGAATTTTAAATATTTCCAATGTAAAATTTTTAAATTCTGAATATTCGCAGTTGCAGGCTTTTTCCTATTCAATGTGTATAACAGAAAATGACGTAACTTTTGTTAATTTTTTGATACAGTTTAAGTTTGAAGATTTAAAATCAAAATTTATTTAATTAAAGATCTAAAATTAAAATTTATTCAATTGTCATGATTCAGAATTCAAGGTTCTACAGTTTTGAAGATTTACAATTGAAAATTATTTAATTTTAAGCATGTTTAAATCAAAATTTCAAACTTCAGATAACTCTAAAGATCAAAAGTCAAGACTTTTGAAATCTAAACCTTACAAATTGATTAAATATTCGATGAAAATAATTAGAGTTACACCATTTTGAATTATAAAATTTAAAAATTAAAAACTATTAAGTTTCAGATATTTACATACAATTTTGTTCTGAAAATAGTATGACTAAGTACAATTAATATAGTACTACAATTCTAAAGGATTACAATTAAAAATTCTCAAATTTTAAAAACATATGATTAAAATTGTTCAATTTTTAAGATTTGTATTTAATAGTTTTCAATATATAATTATTAAATTTTTAAGATCTGCAATTGAAGAATAATTAATTTAGAATGCTTATAGTTCAACATGATGTAATTTCCAACGTTTAATTTATTTAATTTTTTTTTAATGTAAATAATAGGAAATGATAATATTTCAAATCCTTTTTTTTTTAATAATTAAATTGCGAAGATTGAAAATAGAAAACTCTTGAATTTTTAAAATGTATAAATCAGAATCTCTGAATTTTAAGACTTAACAATTCGAAGTTCTACAATTGTAAGGAGTTAAAATTGAAAACTGTTGAATTTTAAAAACATACAATTAATAATTTAAAATTTTTTAAATTTATAATTAGAAGCTAAGTGTATGATTTTAAAAGTTTTTTCTTTTGAAATATGTATTTCAATAATTCAAAATTTAAAAATTTACAATTTAAATGATTTTTAATTACAAATTCTCTTATTTGAATTATTTTCAATGAAAAAGTATTCAATTTCAATAATTTTTAATCAATTCTCTGAATTTAAAATTAAAGATTGATTAATTTAAAATGATTGTAGTTCAACGTGATGTAATTTTTAACGTTTTCTTTTTTTCAATAGATATGTAGTCCAATTTTGAAGATTTTTTAAGGAAAAGTATTCAATTTTGAAGATTTGCAATCAGTTATCTTTGATGCTTTTGGTCCCTAAATTTTTTTAAAGATCTAGTAAAATTATTAGACTTACCATTTGTAAATAGTCTGCATCTAGCATGACATTAAAAAAAATAATAAATTGAGTATGTGTGCTTTAGTGGAATTTGTGGACAGCATAGGTATTTGGTGAATTTGCAATAAAGTCTTCTACGTTGAATATCATGCGGCAGATGCTGGGTCCCAGAAAACAGTCTTAGGTCAACCACGTTGATGGTATAACATAATAACAACTACAGTGCTTGCTACAAAAACGCAAATTGAAATTTTTCTTGCAACAGAGAAAAAAATGCTATGCTTGACAAAAAAAAATATATATATAATTCAAAAGGATGGATTTATAATTTTACGAAAGGAATTCTCAACATCGCTAGCATAGTGTTGCCACAAAAGTGTCTTTTTGAACAATGTCGTCCAACTGCAACATAGTTTTATTAAAAAAAAAAAAAAGAATTGTTTAGGGAGGCCGAAAAACTTGATTTTCGTAATTCCCTGATTTCTTTTTAATTAATTCCTCAATTTCTCTAAACATTAAAATATAAAAACCAAAGTGCTGATCTTAAATGATTTTATTCATGTTGATTTTAAGTTGCATGATCTTTATATTAGTATCCAGTTTGCTCAACACTCTCTGTAAGTTTTCGATTGACTCTGCCATAACCACATAATCTGCAAAGTCTAACCCACGCACCTTTTACTTTTCCAAGATCAACACGTTCTTCGTCAAATAGGGACATTCTTAGACGGATTCCCAACATTTTCTGTAAGCTTTCAATTGACTCTGACATAACCACATCATCTGCAAGCGCTAATCAACGTACCTTTACTTTCCCGAGATACACACCTTATTCAAAAAATAGGGCCATTTTTGGACACTTATCCTTAAATATAATAAACAGTTAAGAGGACATAACGCACTCTTTCCTAACACCTTGCCCAATAATGATCCAGGTACTTAGATGTTCATTAACGCTCACACTCGATTTGCTTTTAGTTATTTGTTTAAAAATTGCCTTCAAAAATTCTGAATGAGAAAAGTAATTTCTGTTGTTCAGAAATACAAAAAATTCTATTGAAGAGGAAAAACTCAATAGACATAATGTCAATTGATTGTGACAATTTGAAATACCCGGGACCATAAAGCAACATTTGCTCTAGATACTGCATTGAGTACACATGCTGAAACTGCATTATAGTCCTGAAACATAAAAGACAACGACATCCAATACTGGTCGAAACCACAGGATCAGTCAGACATGACTGGCGAGATCGAATTTCAACGCTTCACGCCTGAGTTGATCGACTTTCGCACTGACAGTTTCCACTCCGCTTTAGTGTCATTTTTGTCACTTTCATGTTTTTCTGATATTCAAAATGCATCAAATCGGTGTCACATAAAAACCGCCAATGGTAAAAGGCAACTTTAAAAGAAGGGAAAAAACAGATAATAGAATCTGAAAATATCAGTTTACCGAATATTTTTTGAGTAAATCCTGAAAGCAGAATTTATCTCATCAATAATGCTATACAAAACCACAAATTTGGAAATTGAAATTAATGTCAGTAGGTCATTCTATAAAATATTTGTTTAAAAGATGGTTTTCATTTCGTGAAATGCAAATTTAGATATTTCTGGATCAGATGAGGCTATTCAGTTTTTGAATAATCTTATAAGAAGTTTTGTTCTTTTTTTGTGTGTGTGAAATTAAATTCTAATATATCTAGTTTTTTTTTTTTTTGTAAACCAAGGTCACGATTAGAATTTTTTTTAAATAAAATTAATGTATGGGCACTATATTGAATTTAACATGAAACGCTCAAGATTTCAAGTCAGAAGTCTCATTTTTCAATAGTGAAATCTGTTCAATCACTTTAAATGTCACTTGATACTACATGATATGATACTTTTTAATAATTTTTATAATCCTAAAAATTTCTGTAATTTCAATTTGAAATTTTAGTATAATATGCGCAATTTTAAAAAAGTTCAATTTTCGAAACTTTGAAACAAAAGTTTTTTTAAATTTAAAAATCATTTGAAATGTTTCAAATAATATTTAATTTCATAATTAACTATAGTGCAATCCCTTGGACTGACGCAAAATCTTTGAAACCTTTCCAACTGCCTTAAAATGTTTACAAGTTTGAAAAATTTCTCAAAACAATTTAAATTGTTACAAACTTTATGATTTTCCTTGAAATCTGTTTAAATCCTGCAAAATTACTAAACATTTTTCAAACTTTTTTTATTTTTTGGGAAAAATTAAGTACCAATTTGCTTCTAAAAGGTATTTTTCACAAAAAGATAATAATTCATTTATTTATTAAACCAAAAGAGATTTAAAGAAAAGAAATTCGGTATTTTTCAGACAAGGAAAAAGAACCCTCAATGAAAAAAAGTAAGATAAAATTGTTTGATGAATTAATTGATTAAAAGGATTAGATTTTTATTCCCAATACTTTAAATTAAGAATAATTCCAATGTTTTAATTTTTTTTAATTTTGTACTTGAGTATTCAATATTTAAATTAAAATTTTTTCTAGTATAAAAGTTAAAATGTTAAATTTGTATATCTTGAAAAAATTTTTGGTAACCACAACATAAAATTTTGAATCGAAAAGAATAATTGTTGACAAAATAGTTGTATTTTCATGAAAAAAGATAAAATTTTTACCAAAATAGATAAATTTCCAAACCAAAGAGACGAATTGTGAATAAAACAGTTAATTTAAAACAGTTAAATTCATGATACGGAATTATTAATTTCCAATCAAAAAGTTAGCTTTCAACAAAGTAATTTAATTTTCTACCAAAATAATAAAATTTCGTGCTGCAAAGATGAATTCTCGACAAAAGAGTTGAATTTCCTACAAAAGTCTCAAATATTTATCCTAAAAATATAAATTTTTAACTAAACAGGTCAGTTTTGACAAAATAGTTTTTTAACCAAAGAGATAAAGCCTAAACTAATCAAACGAGTTTTCAAGAAATTAGTTTAATGGTCAACTAAATAGTTGTATTTTTTGCTAAAAATGATTAATAAAAACCAAAAATAATATAGTTAAATTTTCAGTTACAAAAATTAATTTCCAAGTAAAAAAAAAGTTTTCAACAGAGTCGTTAAATCTTCAACTAATAAAACAACTTCTGACAAAATAATCAACTTCTTAACCAAGAAGTTTAATTTTCAACCAATAAAATGATTGTCAACAAAAAAGCCAAATTTTCAACAAAAAAGTTCGTTGTTGATCAAAAATTAAATTTTTAAAATAAAAACAAATAGTTTTTAACCAAAAACCGAATAATTCAATTTTAATTTTAAAAATGAATTTTTCTTCCTAAAAAGACGCATTTTTAAGAAAATAAATAAATTTTCAACAAATTAGTTAAAATTTTAACTAAAAACGACCAACTTTGAACCAAAAATGAAATATTTAAATTTTCGGGTAGGAAAATTAATCATGAACCAAAAAATCGAGTTTTCAACAAAATCGTTCAATCTTAAACCAATGAAATATATTTTAACAAAATATTTTAATTTTCAACCAAGCGATTTAATTTTTAAATTAAATATTATTCAAATATTAAAATGAATTTTTTAGAAAATAGTGCAAGTCTTAACCAAAAAGATGAATTCTCAACTAAAATTAGATACTTTAATTTTTTAACGAGAAACAATAAATTTTCAGACAAAAATTGAATTAGTTAAATTTTTAGTTATTGAGATTAATCTGCAACAACAAAAGGATAACAAATTTTCAAAAAAATAATTGAATCTTTTACCAATTTAATGAATTTTGAAAAAAGTAGCTCAACTCTCAACCAAGTAGTTCAATTTTCAACCAGAAAAGAAGACTTAGAAGAAATTACTATCCAACAAAAGATCTAAATTTGGTACAATATGTTGTTTTAACTGAAAGAGATGAATTCTGAGTTAAGAATATAATATTAGACTTTTCAATTGAAATAAACTACCTTCCAACCTTCAAATTAGTTTGACTTTCTTATTGGGTTCTATTTATTTAGTTCGTATTTAGGCAGAAAAAAAATTATTAAAAAGAAAAGTTTTTTAAAAACAGAGGGAAAAAGTTGAATTAAAAAAAAAAGTAGAAAGTATGGGCATATTTGGAATCCCTCGCGTAGCTGAGGGATCGCCAAACGCAACAATAAATAGATTTTAGAATTATGAATTGAAAGTTTTATAATTTTTTACTTGAAAATCTGTCAAAGTATTGACTTTTCCAAACTTAATTTAAAAAAAAACGAATTTAAATTACAAGAATGTAAAATTTGAAATTTTTAAGATTTTTAATTTTCAACTTATTGGGACAAGTAACATATCGTTGTAATCCCCCAAAACATAGATTTCGAATATAATATTTTTAAATTACTAATTTAAAAATAAAAAGTTCTATTTTTTTTTACTTCATACCTCATTAGTACAAAGGGTCGCCCTGTTGGCAAATTTTGGTAAAAGCGTCTGGCGATCCCTTAGATTAAATGGGCATCGCCCGTTTTAAAATGAGTTATAGCAACCTTTTTTTCATTTTTATGATTAATTATTGATTATTAATGCAATATATGTAACATATTAAAGCTAGTTAAAATAAAATTAATTGAGAGTTCACAATTAAGGAGGGTGTGCAAAACGATGAGTAGGATTACTGGTTTCTCATGAGTAAAAAAGGCCCCCCTGCTGGCAAGGTTCGGCGACAGCGTCTGGCGATCCCTCAGATTAAGTGGATATCGCCAATTTAAAATTAAGTTATAGAAACTTTTTTTTTAACTTTCTATTATTAATCGTTAATTAGCAGTGCGATGTATGTATCATATTATTGTTAGTTAAAAATAATTTCAGTGCAGAATTTACAACCAAGAAAAATGTGCAAAATGATGAGCAGGATTACTGGTTTCGATGGAAAATGTGGTTGAAAAGCATCGCGTTGCTCAAACAGAGACCGATAGAACTCGTTTGTCTGCTTAGTGTTGCGTGAATCATTTAGCGTCACTACTGCCTCATGCGCAACCATTAGTTATGGTTAAATAAAGCTAGATCAACCCGAACGCATGTTAAAATATTTGTTATTCGATCCTAATGAGAAAATTAAAATGTTCGCGAATAATGCAAATTATCCGAAGGCATAATGAGAATGAATTTCAAATTTAATTGATACCTCTACTTTATTGTGAATAAGCACAGTAGAGTAATCTACATTTCAAATTTTACTTTCTTTTCTGTTTTATAATAACCCAATTATTTAAAAGCTAATAAGGTTAATTTAATTAATATCTGGAAACTATTTCGAATCTGTTCTACCATCTTGATGAAAAAACTAAACAAATGCATTTTTATTGAAAACGATTTCTGTATATCTTTGGATCGTTTATATAAAGACGAATTAATTAATGCTGAATATTATTTAAAATTGTAATTAAAACTCAAGATAATTAGTTTTTTATTAGCGTACCTAGGCGATTTTCGAGAATTCCTGAGGATGAAACAAGACATCTAAGTAGATAGACAAGGGTATTTAGAGATCAAGATTTCTACCTCACCGACATTGAATAGATTCTACAGCTGTAGTGGTTCGTGTCCGTGCTAAGTTTTTGGATCATTCTCGGAGGGTACTGATGACGTCACAGAAAAATATTGCGCAATTGGGAGAGCTGAATTTGCGTAAACAGATTCAGGGTTATTCATCATCTTAATCAAACATTTAGCGTTAATTTAATCGCGAGTGCTTAATTGAGATAGTAAGTAACCTTGAAGCTGTTAACGCAAATTCGGCTCTCACAATAGGTCAATATTATTCTGTGAC
>JAUELO010000023.1:5227295-5237335 GCA_032357855.1 Amphibolips quercusostensackenii
AAATTATTTGAATGCTTCAATGGAGATAATTATTTAATGCTTATTTACTTTAAGGTTATGTAATTGAATATTTCATTGAAATTATATCATTTCTTTAAATGTTTGCGATGTTGTGAAATGATTATCTGAATTCATTTTTCAACATTATATAAACATATGTTTAATTTTTTCTGGAATCAGTATAAAAGGTTAATTAGTTACTCAAATTTCCAGAAATGCAATTAAATTTTTTCTTAAATATATAAATTGAAAATTATTAGAATGTTTTAATAAAAATAATCTTAAACATTATTTTTTATAATTATTTATTATCATTATATTATAATTAATTTATTTTTTCAAAACTTAAATTTTCTGGAATCATTTAAAGATCTTCTTGATAAATGAAATATTTATGAATGAAAGTTAAAATTTTAAAAAAATTTAAGTAAAAATTATTTGAATGTTTTAATGACAATAATAGTTTCATTCTTTTATGTCGTGAACTGATTACTTAAGTATTAAGTGAAGTACTTAAGTGAAGTAACATAAATTGATTAATTACTGGAAGGTTATGTAATCCAATATTGAAAATAATTTGCATAATAAAGGTTTATTTATATTTAACATACCCATATTCTACTTATATATTTTTTTTCAAACGTTTCTGATGTTGTGCAATGGGTATCTGAATTTAATTTTTAAAATTATATATAAATACATTTTAATTCTTTCTGAAATTAGTATAAAAGGTTACTAATAAATCAGATTCTTAGAAATAAAAGTAAAAATTTAAACAAAAAATGGTAAAGTAAACTTGATTTCAATGTTTGAATTTATAGATTAATGCTTAAATAAATATCTAAATTCAATTTTCAAAATTATATCTAAATATTATTTTTTAAGTTTTTCAAATATTAGTATAACAGGTTATTGATAATTTAAAGTTTCAGAAATAAAATTCCAAGAAAAAAATATAAAGGAAAATTAAATTCAATGTTTCAATGAAAATAATTGTTTAATGCTTGTTAGGTTGTGCACTGGTTAAATATTGACTTATTAATTTTTTCACAATATTAAATTGCAGAAAGATTTAAGTTTAATTTTTTTCTATCAAGTAACCTAAATTAATTACTTAATTCAAGGTTATGTAATCGAATATTGGCTATAATTTGGATAATGAAAGTTTATTTATATTCAAAATACCTTGATTCCAAATATGTAATTTTTGTCAATGTTTACTTGTGATGTTATGAAATAAGTCTTTGAATTTAAATTTTAAAATTATACGTAAATATCATTTATGTTTTTTCTGAAATTAGTTAAAAAGTTTATAAATAATTTAAATTTTCATTAAAATATGAAGTAGAAATTATTTCAATGTTTCAATAAAAATAATTTTTGATTGATTTTTACGTTGTTAACTGATTTATTGATCACTAAATCATTTTTTTTTTTGCAATATTGAACTGCATATAGATCAAATTGTAATTTATTCGGTTAAGTAACATAAATTGTCTATTTACATTAGGATTAGGAAATTTAATTTCGGCTACAATATGTATAATTAAAGTTTACTTATATTTTAGATATATCTCTCTATTACAATTATATAATTATTCAAAATTGTTGTGACTAATTCTTGACTATTAAATTCCACTGTATTCTGTCGTCTGTTGTTTTCCGCGCGTTATTAACATAAGGTGTCAATTCGACGCATACTTCCACATTCTTTATTATAATTCGAGAACAAGTAAATATTTTACTATTTTTTGAATTTCATTTTAAAGAAGAGATTTTAAGCTTATATTGATCAAAGTTTTACTTTTTTAATTTACTTTCCTAAAATATGGAGAAGTAATACTTAGTCTACTGGTGAGATAACCGTGAAAAAAGAAGGGTAGTATCTGAATTTAATTTTCAATATTGTATGTAGATTATATTAAAATTATTCAGCGATGTATTTTCGTACGCTGTTGTTTCTTAAAATAATTAAAAGTTTAAATGCAAGTAATCGTTTAATAATTTATATTTGTTTTAATAAGTATTGAATCGCAATATAATTTTAAAAATTAGAGGTGATAATGTTTAAATGATTTAGCGATGTTTTTTGGTGCACTCATTTACAATAATGGCCGTGAAATGAGTATTCGAAATAATTTTCAAAATTATGTGTAGATATGTTTTAATTATTTAGCAATGTATTTTAAAACGCTGTTATTATTCTACTTGAATTTTTAATTTTTTTTATCAGTTTAAATGTTTATTGAAAAATCATATTTTAAGAGAAGAAAGTTTGAGTTGAAAAATATAACGCAAAACGTATTTAAACATTTTAATCCAAATACATGTTTGATGATATTAATATTGTAAACTAAACATCGGATCAGAATATAATTTTTAAAATTATAAGTAATAATGTTTGAATGATTCAGCCATGTAGTATATTGATCTCCTGATTCACAAAAATGTATGTAAAAGTACCCGCAAATGTCATTTTACAAAAATTAAGTTCTACGCAATATTAAATTACATAGCTTAAAAGTGCAGAAACAATATATTTGAATGATTTATCAATATATTTTTCTGCATTGTTCATAAATTTGGTGATGATGTCTTGTTTATGTTCATAATATCATAATTCATTTTTTAGACATTTTCATGTCTACAATCGCACCACCACACCACCCACATTCATGATATATTCCCTGAATTTTCGTAGATTTCAATTTTATAATTGCAGGATAAATTTTCAACGACAAATGATTCGTATCTTAATTTGCAATTATATTATTTATTATTGTTATTTGCTTTCGGATTTATTACTAGGTTCGTTAAGTCGTGCACTTAATATATTTAAAAAATTATATCTCACCCTTTACTGTGTTTATAACAGTAATAGTAAACTAAATAATTCTGCTTTACACGGGCTCATTGAGTACATTCTTTTAGATTCTAATTTCACCAAGAATTTAAGTGGTAAAAAACTTTTAACAAATACATAGTTATAAAAAAATGGGGAAATAGTGAAAATGAACATGAAGGTTGACGCGCGCATGCGCGAGCGTATAATAGTCTAGTGAATAATTAGAAACATTTGTAGTGCATGGAATAGTGTACGTTCATACACTTCCCCATGTCTTTATTTTTGCCATGCGTCAGCGTGAAACACGAGATCAAGTGACCCCCGTTTTTCATATGGTAATTTAGAAAGATTGCAAAGCGTTTGTTTTCCTTTTTCCAATGCACAATACCAATTTTTGTTATTTGAATCCATTATGAAATTCAATACAGCAATTGAGAAATACTGTAATTTTTCGTATGTAAGATTCTGATATTTTTACAATTTATTTCAATGAGAGATATTAGTATGCCTTTTTATAGTCACTGTTGCACTTTTTCTAACCGTACCTTAATTATCCCTAAACTTGTATATTTAATTCCAATTATGGATATGCGATAAAAAAAAAATTAATACCAAAAGTCTCTTCGTGCAACTAAAAATAAAAAATCAATTTTCTAAAAATCGCGTCGTAAGATTTTTTCTTTATTCGCTTAAAATAACCGGGGGGCATCAACAAAACATGCAAAAAAAAAACCGATTGTGCAAGCAAATGCCGCCTTCACAAAGCTTCCTGTATGAGAAAGCAAGAAAAGATAAATTTTTAATTTAAAATCAAACACAAATCTATTTTCTTATCAAAGAATATTTTTTTCTAAAAAATAGTAAAAAATTTCTAATTTAAAAACGGACTTCCAAACTATCTTACTTTTTAGTTCATTAGGGACGAAGATAGCAATTAAAAAAAGATGAAGAAAATAAATTTTTAACCAGAAATAGAAAATTCTAGTTTTATCTTAAAAATCTGTATCTTTATAAAAAAATGTATTTTCAACAAAATAGTCAATTTGTCTACTGAAACAGTTTAATTTTCAGATAAAAAAGTGATTTTTAACAAACAATCAGTTATCACGCGTAAATTCCCGGGTTTTAAATTAAGTTTCTACTCATTTTCCGTTTTTTACTTGTGAAAAAAAATTTCTTCTCTTTTCCGGTCAACTCGTCACCAGGGTCAACTGATTTTCTCAGTTCAGAAAGTCTTTTCATACTCTCTACTTCTGGGAGAATGTCATCAACAATCGAACCAAGTTTTGTACCATGTGTAACAGAATAAAGGCAGCACTTAAGAATTAAACCACCCCTTATCAGAGAAAAATGCAGCAGAAATCTAAATTGCAAGAAAGACTGAATGCTCGTTTCTTTTGTCGGTAAGAGATTCACGAGCGCAAATCGCTTAGGCTGTCCGTAAAGCGCAAGACTCCTTGAAGCTGAGATCCTTACAAGCCGGATCTTCCTGCAAGGATTATTTCTTCTGTCTGGTGCAACGAACTAACTTTTTGAGAGTTGGCATGGCAAGTGGAAGGGAAAAAGGGATGAAAGGGGTTAAAGGGGTGAAAGGGGAGAAAAGCGAACTGCGGGCTGTGCAGCTGGAACAGGCATACTTATCTGGAATGGAATCCAAGCCGGGAGTTGGAGCTCCCAAACTACTCTTCAAATGCGAAGCACGGAACAAAGCTATACAGCTCCGCGAAGTGTAGTGTTCATTAGCCTTCCCATGTGGTCCAAATGCTTTCTTAAACGACGAAGTAGTCAAGTTTTCAGAAAAAAAAATCGCTGAAGAGACGCCAGTTTTCGCGCGATCGGCGCCAGTAAAAATAAAATAAAATTAGATTAAATTTGTTCAGGAAACTGTTATAGGTTCCAGCCATTCGACACATTTTGTGCACGTTTTTTCATCCCTTATAAGTGTATTTGGCCCAAAAAAATAATTAAATAGATATTAATGAAGAGAAATCACAGCCTGAAATGCTCTCAAATGAGGGCAAACAGAAAGATTTTTCATGAAAATAGGGGAATGAATTTTTGCAAATAAATAAATTTCGCGAGAAGAAAAGATTTTCTACCAAAAAGGTTGAATTTTCCACGCAAAAAGATGAATTTTCAACAAGAAAGGTATTTTTTATTTAAGGAAGACGAATTTACAACCAAACATTTTAACTTTGAAACAAAAAAACGAATTTTCAACAAAGTAGTGAATTGAAAAAAAATAAAAATAACTTTTCTACAATAAAATATGAAATTTTAATCCAAAAGGACAAATTTTAACAAGAACAGTTGAATTTCGACTGAAAAACATCGCTTTAACAAAATAATTGTATTTTCACACTTATAATCTGATCCTCCACAAAATGGTTGAATTTTTAAACGAATATGTGTTAAAAAAAAATGAAATAGTAGAAAATTCAGGCAAAATAGACAAACTTTGAAGAAAATGGTTTAAATTTTCATCAAGCAGTAACAAATTTAAGCCAAAAGTATAAACTTTCTGAAAGACAGTTGAATTTTTAACAAGAAAATTGAATTCTGACCAAACAAGATGAATTTCCCACCAAATACTCAAATTTCTGAACAAAGAAGGTTACAATTCGACAAAAAACAGTTTCACTTGCAAGAAAAAGTTGAATTTTTTAGACAAAAGAAAGAATTTGTAAAGACAGTTGAAATTTCAATCCGGAAAGTTGAATTTTCAACATGAAAGTTCATTTTTAACGAAGGAAGATGAATTTTCAACCAAAAAAGATGACTTTTCTACTAAAAAGTTATATTTTTAAGTAAATAAGGTAATTTTTCTACAAAGCAGTTAAATTCTCAATCCAACAATATGAATTTTCAACAAAAAAGTTAATTGTCTAGCAAATAGTGAGGTTTTCAACCAAATAGTTGAATTTTCCACTAAAACAGTTAAATTTTCAAACAAAAAGATAATTTTTTCAATCAAGAAGATTAACTTTCACAAAAAAAAAACAAATTTCCAACAAGATACGAGAATTTTGAACCAAAAAGTTGCATTTTTTTCAAAAAAGTTAAATTTTCCAATTAAAAAGACGAATTTTCTACAATAAAATAGAATTATCAACACTAAAACATGAACTTTTAACAAAAAAGTTAATTTTTCAACTAAATAATTCTAACTAAGACGATCAATCTTTAGCCATAAAAAGTGAATTCCATGAAAAATAGTTCAACACATATATAAATAGTTGATTAATTAGCCAAGAAAGACACATTTTCGATAAAATACGTCAGTTTTTAACCAAAAAGTTAAATTTCTAATCAGAAAAGATTAAGTTTCAATTAAAAATTTCAGTTGTAAACTAAAAATAAAAGAGCTATATTTTCAGTTGAATTAATTAATTTTCAATACAAAAAATGAATTTTGACCAAAATAATTAAGCTTTTAACCAAATAGATGATTTTTTCATCAAAGTAGTTGAATTTTTAACAAAAAAAATTAATTTCTGATAAAAAAGATTAACTTTCTGCAAAAAAATGAAATTTCAACAAGATACGAAAATACAAAAAGGATTAAATTTTTCAGCAAAAGAGATAAATTTTCAAAGAAAGTAGATGAATTTGCTACGATAAAATAGAATTTCCAACCCAAAAATATGACTTTTTAACAAAAAAAAGTTGATTTTCATCTAAATAGTTCAATTTTTTAAGATAAATTTTAAAATAAAATGGTGAACATTTAACAACAAAAAAATGTGTAAAAAATTATTTCAGCTTTCAACCAAATAGCTGAGTTCTTAACCAAAAAGAGCCAAATTTTCAGAAAAATAAATTAATTTTTAACCAGATAGTTGCATTTCCAATCAGTGAAGTTCAATTTGTAACTTAAATTCTCATTTTTGAACTAAAAAATTTTTTTTACCGAAAGAGATGAATTTTTAACCAAAACATACAAATTTCAACAAGAAAGTTAATTTTAATTTACTGAAGATAAATTTTATTGTAAATATTTAAATTTTCGATAAAAGGGATTAATTTTCAACTTAAATGATGAATGCTGAACAAAAAGAAAAGAATGTTTAACTAATTAGTTCTTTGAGAAAATAGATACATTTTTGAACATAGTGAATAAATTCCAACTGAAATTGTAAATCTTTGACTAAAATACTTGAATTTTAAGAAACTAGAAAAATACATTTTTAACTTAGATGATGAATACTCAAATAAAACAATGACATTTTTGACCAAAATGATAAATTTTCAACCAATAAGATTAATTTCCAACAAAAAAGACGAATTTTTAACTGAAAAATAATTCTGAATAATTGAAAAGTTCAAATGAAATGTTACAATAATTTTTACCAGAAGAGTTAACCCTTTAACCAAGCAATTTTATTTCCAACCTAATAGATGAATTTTTAACTAAAATAATAAATATCTAACTTGAATACTTAAATTTTTAACTAAGATGATAAGTCTTCAACTTTGATAGTAGGTATTTTTATAAAAAAGAGACATTTTCAACCATAAAGATCAATTTTTCATGAAAAAGACAAATTTTCATTCAAGGAAGATTAGTTTGACACAAATGTTTAAATTTTCAGTGAAAGAGATTAATTTTTAACTGAAATGATGAATGCCAAACAAAAAAAAAAAAGACAAATTTCCCTCTGAAAAATAATTTTAAATAATTAAAGAGTTCAAATAAAATGTTGAAATAATTTTTACCAGAAGAGTTAACCTTTTAACCATGTAATTTTATTTCCAACCTATCAAATAAATTTTTAACTGAAATAATAAATATTTAACTGGAATACTTGAATTTTCAACTAAGATAATAAATCTTTAAATTTAATAGTTCGAATTTTTATGAAAAAGAGAAATTTTCAACCATAAAGATTAATTTTTCATAAAAAAGACGAATTTTCAACGAGAAAATTAATTTTTAATTAAGGAAGATTAGTTTAACACAAATGTTTGAATTTTCAATGAAAGAGATTAATTTTCAACAAAAATGTTGAATGCCGAACAGAAAGGAAAATTTTTTCTAACTGATTCGTTCTTCGTAAAAAAAAAGATACATTTTCGAGCAAGGTGATTAAATTTCAACTAAAATTGTAAATCTATCACTAAATTAGTTTAATTTGAAACCAGAAAGATAAATTTTCAACTGAGGTGATGTATATTTAAATCAAACTAATAAATTTTTGACCACAAAGATGAATTTTTAACCAAAAAGATAGATTTCTACCAAAAAAGATGAATTTTTAACTGAAAAATAATTTTGAATAATTGAAAAGTTGAAATGAGTTCTAAAATAATTTTTATCAAAAGAGTTTACCTTTTAACCAGATGATTTTATTTCTAACCTAACAAATTTTCAACTAAAATAGTGAATATTTACCTAGAATACTTAAGTTTTTTCACTAAGATAATAAATCTTTATCTCTGATAGTTGGAATTTTTATGAAAAAAAGAAATTTTTAACCATAAAGATTAATTTTCCATGAAAAAGACGAATTTTTAACTAAAATGATAAATGATGAACAGAAAGGAAAAGAATCTTTAACTAAATCGTTCTTCAAAAAAATAGATACATTTTCGAACAAGATGATTAAATTTCCACTAAAATTGTAAATCTATTACTAAAATAGTTACATTTCTAACCAAAAAGATAAATTTTGAACTAAGATAATGAATTCTTAAATAAAACTATTAAATTTTTGACCAAAAAGATGAATTTTCAACCAAAAAGATGGATTTCTACCAAAAAAGACGAATTTTTATCTGAAAAATAATTTTGAATAACTAAAAAGTTGAAATAAGTCCTAAAATAATTTTTATCAAAAGAGATTACCTTTTAACCAAGTAATTTTATGTCCAACCTAACAAATGAATTTTCAACTAAAATAATAAATATTTAACTGGAATACGTAAATTTTTATGAAAAAGAGAAATTTTTGACCATAAAGATTAATTTTTCATAAGAAAGACAAATTTTCACCAAGAAAATTAATTTTCATTTAAGGATGATGGGCTTGGCACAAATGTTTGAATTTTCAATGAAAGAGATTAATTTTTAACTAAAATGATGAATGCTGATCAAAAAGACGGAGAATTTTTAATTAATTGGTTCTTTAAAAAAGGGAAAATAGAGGAATAGTGAAAATAGTGTAAAGCAGGATGTCCTTAAAAATTTAATTCTTTTTGTTTTGATTACACACTCCCTAAACTTGCTCTATTTGTTTGAACAATAAATTAGTAATTTTGTTATATTTAGAAAAAGTGTAAACCGCGTTCATGGGACGTAAACTATCTTGAAAAATTTTCAACTACCAACAGTAATTTCCGTAAAAATAATATGTGCCTAGCGGAAAATAGAACAGATAGTGCCAGACGCTCAGAAAAAACTTTTCCCAATAAGTCTAAAAATGTTATTCCTTATCGTGAGAAAATTTTCTTTATAGGGGTTGGATTCAAAAATGTTATATTTTTTAATTTCTTATATCGTACCAAGAAATTAAAGCACTGAAATATCCAAAGAATTCTGTGCTTAATTATCAAAATTCACGATTTGATATTTTAAACCTATTTAAAGGATCTGCAAAGCATTTATTATTTTTACAGAAATTACCATTAATTAATAGTAGTTCTAATTATTCTGAGGATCTTTGAAGTCCCAGGACTGGGTCTTGAAATTTTTTAGTAAAAAAATTATTATTTATTTTCTTACAAAATAAAAAAAGTTTACGGAGCGCGTGATCCAAAAAAAATTAATTTTTTAGGACACCTTAGAGTGTAAAATCTGAGACAGAATAAAAGTATTAAAGGTATAACATATTTTTGTAAATCACACTTCTTTATTACTAAAAAAATAGAAAATTATAATGTAGAAAAAGTGATAACTTCTCTAAACTAAAGTACAGTAGAAATATCGAAATAGGATGGTTTTTCCCATCACCATGTATGCTGATTTCGAGCTCGCGAGAGTAATTCAAGCGTGATTCATCATAGTTAAAAGCCATGTCTGAGTGTTGAAGAGGCTCTGGAGCCAGAAAAAAGTAGAGGTGAATGGATAGAAGGCGGACAAAAATGAAAGCTGAGAATGAAAAATGAAACATCTGAAATAAATGGGCATTTCTAAATTAGTTCGAACTGTTGCATGACTCGATAGTTTTTATTCGGCTAAAGCATTTTCGTTCATTTA
>JAUELO010000023.1:5237435-5262591 GCA_032357855.1 Amphibolips quercusostensackenii
AAAAAAAGATGCATCGATGAAGCTATAAAATAAAAACCGAAATAAAAAACAAGTGAAAACTGTTTCAGAAATTTAAAAAAATTGCGTCAAAATAGTGTCCATTATCGAAAAACCTTGTGTCTGATTTTGGACGGACCATACTATTTAAATGTAAGGCTGAATTTTAATTCCGTATACTACTCGATAAACTTTAGGTCTAATTCTACATAATTCATGCTACTTATCTGTCTGACTTCAAACTTGGAATACTAGTTGGCATCCTACTTGATTTTTGATACTTTTCTGGATAATTTAAAAGTGACTTTTACCACTTAATCATTGAATTATAGAACGACTTACATTGAAAAAAGTTGCTTTGATTAAACAAGGAAATAAAAACATAAATAAAAAATAGTGTAAATAGCATAAGAAACTTAAAAAAAAATAGTTTAAAAATAGTGTCAGAAAATTTGTCAAGTATCAAACTTAAGTGAAGTCCGAAATAAAAAGTGTATATTTCGTTAAAAAAGTATGCAATGGAAAATTAACTTAATTTTTCATGCAAATATTCGAGTTTGTTATCCTAATATTTTAAAAGTATATATTAAATGCAAACTAATTAATAAAAATCCAATAAGACAGTCTAAGCATTTTTGGTTGAAAGCTTATTCTTTTCGACTAAAAAGGATACAATTGAATTTTTGAATCATAATTCACCTTTCATGGTTAAGAATTTTATTTTTTCATGTAAAAGGACATTATTTTCTCAAAACTTCAATAATTTTGTTTAGAAGTCATACTGCTTGGTTGAAGTTCGAATGTTTTGTTAAAATTTTTTTTTTTTTTTTAAATAAATCTCTTTCTGTATGAATTTGACATTTTGTGATCAAAAATGCAACTGTATGCCTAAAACCAATCTGTTACGTTTAAAAATGAAATTTTTTGTCAAGAATTTAACTGTTTTTATTTATTCTGTTCAAATTTCATACTTTTGGATCAAAAACTGAATTGCGTTTAAAATGCTTCTTATTTGGTAAAAAAATCAATTTTTCGTTTGAAAACACAACTATCTGATCTAAAGCTTGCTTACTTTCTTGGAAGTTAACTTTTTAAATTAGTAATTGTAATTATTTTTGTAAAAAATTTGTTTTTGTGCTGAAGATTAAAGTTTTTAATTGAAAATTCAACTGATTGGTTGAAATTTAACTGTTCTGTTGAAAATTCGACTTTTTGGCTAAAAATTTAACCGTTTGCCTAAAAATCCACATTCTCTAGTTAAAAATTCAGCTGAGTTAAAGAAATTTTTTTGTTTTAAAAACATTTAAGGATTAAGTGGAAAATCTAAATCTTTTGGTTAACAATTAAATCTTTTAGAGGAAATTCGTTTTTTGCAATTTAAATTTGATTCTTCTAAATAAAAAATTAACTACTTTATTTTTGATTGAAAATTATTCTTTTTTAGTTTAAAAATTCATTTATTCAGTTGAAAATTATTAGAAATGAGAAAAAGTATAAACTGCAAATTAATCAAATAAAATTTAGACTAAGCTCACTTCTATTTTGAACTATTTAGGTAAACAGTCATGTAATTTTTTGACAATTCGTTTTTTTTTGGTAGAAAATTAATTTTCTTGGTTGAAAATCTCACTATTAAGTAAAAATGTATGCATTTTGTAAGGAATTTAGCTTTTTTTTGTAAAAAATTAATTTTTTGTATTGAAAACTCATCTTTTCGATCGGAAATTCCACACTTTGGGTAAAAAAGCAATCTGATTTAGTTGATGATTGAAGTATTTGGTTCAAAATTTGTTACTTCTGGTTGAACTCAACTGTTTTAGATTTAAAAAAAAAAATTTGTCTTGGCTAAAACATTTTGATTTTGAAACAGAAAATATGACTTAAAAACTAAAGAATGGAATTTTTAATCAAGTGGTTGAATTTCCAAAAAATAGAGATTAAACCTGAATTTAAAAAAAAAATAGATGAATTTTTAATCATAAAAGATGATTTTTTCGGAAAGACAGTTAGCTGTTCTAAAACTAACATATACTTTGATTAAATACATTTCAGTTTTATTGATTTGATTTCAGCCCATTTTGCTGCTCAAACTACATATTTTCTTTCATTAAGGGTAGCAAAAACAAAGTTAATTTTTGTTCTTATATTAAAATTAACTGATTTAATTATTTAAATTTTATTTTAATAAATAATTTTATCAATTTGCTTTCATTTTCTCCATATATAAAAAAGATATTGCCGTTAGCTCACACACAATAATTCATACTGCTTTAAAAAACGCATGACTGACATAGAATGACCTGTACTACTTGCCATCCTTTATGCCTCATTTGACGTGATTTATATTACTTATATAGCTAACTTAAAAACTTTGTGTGTCACTCGAAAACCCTTTTGAGGCTGGTTGTAAAACTTCATTTTCCAAATTGCCTGATTTTATATATATTTTATTATTTAACGAACCAAATTTTAACCTAGTTTATTTTTTTAATACAGAATCTTTTATTAATAAAATAATACCATATTTAATTAAAACTGTTAATGTTGCCAAAAGTGACTAATTTTTAACCCGAACAGTGATTAAAGGCAACTTAGAAGCAATCACAACGTGACTTACGTTATTTTGAATTTACGAAATTGTAAAAGTATTTAATTCATGAGACATAAAATCAATTCACGCAAAAAATAAAAAAACTTCAAATAAATTATAAAAAATAAAATCAATTTCCAAAACATAAAAAAATGTATTAAATTCAGTAAGATTGAAATAAGTCATGAAAAATAAAAAGGAATTACAAAACTTTAATAAAATGTCTGGGAAGTTAAGATTAGTTCAAAAGACTCAAACATGAATCGAACAAAAGCTAAGAAAACCATTGAATTATATAAAATTGGGTAAATTTTGAAAAATTTGAGGGAAATGGATATATTCAAAATATTTCCAAAGAATTTTTAAGATGTATTAAAATTTTTTTAAATCTTTTGAAATGTCTTAAAATCTTTTAGAATACTGTTAATAGCATACACATTTTTTTTATCCCCTAAGGTCAATAAGATCCTTGAAAACCCCTTTACATTGTTTGAATTTCTCAAAAATGCTTTGTAATTTTTCGAAAATAGTAAAAAATCTTTAAGCTCCTTTAAAATCCCTTTAAATAATTAAAATATTCAAAAAATTCATTGTCATCTTTAGAATTTGTTAAAATATCTCAAATTTTCAAGAATATTTTGAAATCTCTTGAAACTTGTGAAAATGCATCAACATACCTTAGAATTTTGAAAAGATCCTGAAAATCTTTTAGGATCAGTTCAAATTAATAAAATATGTTGAAAATACCCTCGAATATTCCAAATCCTTTGAAATCACTCAATATCAATAGTAATCTTTCAAACTCTCAGAAGTGCTGTGGATTTTAAAAAAATTCTCTAAGATATTTTAAATGTTTTGAAATCACTGAAAATTTTTTAGAGTTCTCACAAATTCCTTAAAATTTTGTAAAATACCCTAAAATCTTTTAAATCTTCGAAGTACGTTCAAATTATTGAAATTATTCAAAAATTCCTTGGAATCTTCTAAAATATCCTAAAATATTTAATATTTATCATTATACTTTAAGAGATCTAAAAATCCATTAAAATTATTAAAGTACTCGGGAATCTTATATATCCCTTAGAATCTTATATCGCAACACCTTAAAGGTCCAGATAAAATCGCTTCATATGTTCCAAAAATTTTTGAAAACCTAAAATATTCAAAATCCTTCAAAATATTTCAAAAGACATTAAAATTTTTTTAATTAATCAAAACTCATCGGAAAATTTAAAAATATGCGAAAATCTTCAAAAACCTTTAAAATCTCATAAAATTATTAAAACTCATTAAAAATTTTTCACAATTCTTTGAAATAACCTAACATATTTATAATCCTTTGAAATCTTTTGAAATCCCTTCAAAATTTTTTAATACTCTATAAAATTTCTCAGATTTTTTTTAAGTGACTGTGTGTCAGCGATGATTATCTTTGACAGTTACTTACAATTATTTATATTTAAAGTTAAAGTTACCTAAAATTAAACATAACTGTTTCAAGGAGATTTATATTACTTATAGGTTTAACTTTAACTTTACTATAAAACTTGAGATTCTGTATTTCTGATTAATCTATCTGGCTTACCTCAAACTATGTACACTACTTGAAATTTTTTTATGTGTAATTTAGAAAGATTGATACTACTTATATTGCTTACTTAAAATTTACTACATTACTTGAGATCCTGTATTTCTGATCTACCTATTTAGCTTACCTAAAACTGTGTATACTACTTGATATCCCTTACGACTGAATCAGGAAGATTGATACTAATTTTGTGGCTTACTTAAAAAATTTACTATAATACTTGAGATCCTATATGTCTGATTTATCGTCATTAATACTACCTGTACGGCTTAATTTAAACTATGTATACTATTTTAAATCTCTCGTTTTTAATTCAAGAAGATTTATGCTTTTTATATGGCTTTTTTGAAATTGGTTATGATATTTGAGATCCTATATTTCTGATTTATCGGCATAAATACTACTTGCATGGCTGACTTTAAACCATGCATACTATTTCAAATCTCTTGTTTCTGATTTAGCAATATCAATACTACTTATATAGCTTACTCAAACTTTACTATAATACTTGAGATCCTGTGTTTCTAATTTATCGATTTGGTTAACCTCGAACTATGTACACTACTTTAAAATCCTTATGTCTGAGTTGGAAAGATTTATACTACTTATATGGCTTACTTGAAATTTACTATGATACTTGAGATCCTATATGCCTGATTTATAGTTATAAATACTACTTGTATGACTAACTTCAAACTATGTATACTTTTTTAAATACCTTGTATCTGATATAAAACGACTTATACTACTTATATGGCTTCCTTAAACTTGACCAAATTCCTTAAAATCCTGTATTTCTGATATATATATATATATTCGGCTGACATAAAACTATGTATACTACTTGATATTTCTTAGGAATGAGTCAGCAAGATTTATACTACTTATATGGCATCCTTAAACTTCACTAAATTACTTGAGATCCTGTATTTCTACTATATATATATTTGGCTGACATAAAACTATGTATACTTCTTGATATTTCTGAGAACTGAGTTAGGAAGATTTATACTACTTATATGGCTTACTTGAAAATTAGTATACGAGGAAGCCAGCAGTTTTTCAAGTCTAAGAGGTACGTTATTTTTATATCAACTTGTTACAATTAAAAGTACAGGCTTTGGAGTCACTACACTATTCACACTATTCCACACTTTTTTTTAGTGACCACACTATTTTTGTACTATTTACAAAAAAAAAAGACTAAATACATTATTTTCTTACCATTGTCTACCAATGATAATATTTTTTTTATTTTCCCTTCACAAGCATTTTTTAAACTTCGTTAAAAATTCCTTCTCTTGGCTGGAAAATTAATATTTTCTGTAAAAGTTTATCTTTATTGGCCGAGGATTCAACTTAGCTTTTAAGTTGAAAATTCAACTATTTGTTTAAAAATTTATGTATTTTTTCGGCAATTTTTTTTCGTAAAAACGTATTTTCCTCAGTTAAAAATATACCTTTGCAGGGTGAAAACTTAGCTGTTTTGTTTGAAAATTTATCTATTTTGTTAAAAGTGTAACTTTTTTTTTGTTCAAAATTTAACTATTTTGTTAAAGTCCTTATTTTAGATTAGAAATTAAACTGCTTCGTGCAAATTCGTCCTTTTTAGACACAAATTTTTCTGTATTTTGTTAACAATTCATTTCTTGGTAAAGCAATATTCTTCTTGGTTAAAAATATACCTTTGTAGGGTGAAAATTAAGTTTTTAGTTAAGAATTGATTTACTTTGTTTAAAGTTTATTTTTTTCTTAACAATCAAACTATTTTGGTGCAAAATTTTTTTTTTTGGTCGTAAATTTCTGTATTTTTTCGACAATGCATGTCCTTATAAAAAATTATTTCTTCTGATAAAAAATTATTTTTTTGGGTTAAAATTATACCTTTTTACAGTAAAAACTCATCTTATTAAATAAAAATTCATCTATTTTGTTATAATGTTTATTTCTCTGTTAACAATTAAACTATTTTGACAAAGTCTTCTTCGTGGATCAAAAATTAAACTCTTCTGTTGCAAATTCTTCCTTTTTTAATAGAAGTTTCTGCGTTTTGTTGAAAATTCATTTTTTGGTAAAAAAATATTTTCCTGGGTTGAAAATATACCGTTGTAGATTAAAAAATTATCTTTTTAGTTACAAATTCATCTATTTTGTTAAAAGTTTCATTTCATTGTTGAAAATTTAAAAATTTTGTTATAGTTATCTTCTTTGATAAAAAATTAAACTGTTATGTTGCAAATTCGTCCTCTTTAGATGGAAATTTCTGTATTTTGTTGAAAATTAATTTTTTGGTAAAAAAAATTATTCTTCTTGGTTGAAAATATACCTTTTTAGTGTAAAAACTTATCTTTGTTCAAATATTTATCCATTTTGAAAATATATAAGGGACGTCGTTCGAATACAAAATTTAAGATTAGAGTAACCGAGGACTCTTCCAAAAAATAATTACCATAATTTAATCTGGGACCACAATATGTTTTGATATTTATTATTTATTTAAAACGACTTAATATACCAAAAATATTTTTAATTGAATCAAATTAAAGAACAATTTAAAAAATAATTCAAAATGTTAAAAAATTGCCTTATAATCTTCTAAATTTTGCCACGAATTAAAAAAAATTTGTTCATTCTCTTAAAACCTTTCGAATTTCTTTTAAAGCTTCTTAAGTTTTTTTTTAATCTTTGAAAATCTACATTTATACGTTATTTAAAGTTAAAAATTCTTTTTCAATCTCTTTAATTCTTCTAAATATTTTTCGAATTCACTCGATATTTTTTATTTTAATTCTTCACTCATTTAAATATTTTGCTGTAAAATCTTCCACACAGCCGTTTTCGGAATTTTGGAAAAACGTTTAAAATGGTTAAAAACTTTTCTTAATTTTCTCCTAAACTTTATTTTTCAAAATAAAAAAAAAATGTTAAATTTTTACGCGAATCTTAACATAACTCTTTTTTTGATTTTTTTAGACCTTTTAAACCTTCTATACTTGAAAAATTATTTACATTTTTTCTATTCTTTCCTAAATTCTGAAAAATTTAGAAAAATTACTTCAAATGTTAAAGATTCTTCTTTGACAATTTAGAAATCTTTCAAAATGTTTCTTAATCCTTTTAAAGGATTCTTCTGTAATTGATTTCTGTTGGAATCAATTACAGAATAATCATTTAAAATTTTCCCATAAATTTTTAGAATTTTATTCTCATTCTCTTGACACCATGAAAAATTTAGTTCACCTAAAATTTTTAAAAATTCTGAAAAATTGTCTTGAAGTCTACCATATTTTTTTCCACACATTCTGCAATCTTTAAGACTTCAAATTATTCTTTTAAAATGAAACCTAAGCCATTTAAAATATTCCTTGAAATCTTGCATAAAATTTATTCCCTTCAAATCTTTAATAACTATAAAATAGCTTATAATTATTTTCTCGAATTTTTCAAAATAAGTTTTTGTTCCTTATTTAATTCTTTTTATCGCATAAGAATTAATGAAGCTCACTTCTGGCTTGAAGTTGGATGGAAAATTCACACCACTGGAGTAAGATCTCACTTCAAAAAATTTAGAGAGTATATGTCTGATTCATCTTTATTAATACTACTCGTATGGCTGACTTTAAACTATGCATACTTTTTTAAATACCTTGTATCTGATATAAAAAGACTTATACTATTATATAGCTTACTTAAACATTGCTGTAATACTTTAAATCCTGTACTTCTAATGTATTTATGCGGCTGACTCAAAACTAGGTACACTACTGAAAATCCCTTATGTACGATTTAAAAAAATATATACTATTTAGATTAATAATTCATATAATTTTCAACTAAAATACCAATAATATGTCGTTGAAAATTTATCCTGTAATTATAAAATGGAGATAAAAAAAATGCATTAAATATATCCATAAAATACATTATGATACCTTAAATACAAATGATACATCATTACTATATTTATAAACAAATTATAAAAATATATTGATAAATCATTAAAATATATTGTTTCTGCACTTTTAGATTATAAAATTTAATATTCTAGAGACCATAGAAAAACTGACTTTTTGTGCGATGACATTTGCGGGTACTTTGACGGACATTTTTTTAATCAGGACATCAAAATACTACATCGCCAAATCATTAAAATACTATGACTTATAATTTTAAAAATGTTTATTTTATTTGATATACAGTTCACAATATGAAAATCATCAAACATCCATTTGCATTAAAATGTTTGAATAATGTTTACGTTATATATTTTTATTTAAACCATTTTTTCTAAAAATATGATTTATTAATAAATTTTTACACTAATTAAAAAGGTGAGAATTTTAGTAGAAAAATAACAGCGTATTAGATTATACTGCTAAATATTCAAAACATATTTACATATAATTTCAAAAATTACTCCAGATACTCATTTTACTGACTTTATTGTAAATCAGGGCATCAAAAAACATTGCTAAATCATAAAAGCAATAATGATTTAAAAACAATAATGTAAATAAACAATTTATGTTACTTAACAACGAAAATCCAATCTTTATGTAGTTCAGTATCGTAAAAAAATGAATCAGTTATCAATTAATCAGCTCACAGCATAAAATAAATAAACAATTATTTTCACCAAAACATTCAAATAGTTTTTACTTTATATTTTTTTTAAATTGAAATTTCATTTCAAAAAATTTGAATTATTAATAACCTTTTATACTTATTTTCAGATAAATAATAACATAATATTTAGATATAATTTTAAAGATTGAATTCAGATACCCATTTAAGCATAAATATATCATTTTTATGCAAACATTTAAATAACTTTTATTTTCCGTTTATTTTTCATTTTTACTTTCATATCTGAAAATCTGATTTATAAATACCTTTTGTGCTAATTCCGGAAAAAAACTAAATCACATCTTTGTATCATTTTAAAAATCAAATTCAGATACTCATTTCACAACATCGGCCACATTAAAAAAATTATGTACGTGAAATTTGGGTGTTTTAAATATGAATAAATTTCTATTATAAAAATTATATCCAATATTCAGTTATACATCCTTTAATAAATAATCAATATATGTTACTCAATTTTACAAAAACTAAATTTTGATCTTTATTTAATTCAATATCGAGAAAAAAATCAATTATCTAATAATTAAATAATCATTTCACAAAATAAAAAGCATTAACGTATAATGTTCATTTAAACATTAAAATAATGTTTACCTTACAGTTATTTTTTCTAATTTAAACTTTCATTTATGAGAATTTGATTTATTAATAACCTTTTAAACTTATTTCAGAAAATGTCAGTTTCAATAGAATCAGTTAATTAGTAATCAGTTCACAACATAAAAAGCATCAACTTATTATTTTTATTGAAACATTCAAATAATGCGTACTTTATATATATATAATGTAATTTCAACTTTCATTCATAAATATTCTATTTATTTATAAGCTTTTTGATAATTACAGAGAATTTAAGTTTTAATAGAATAAATTAATAATACTATAAGGATGATAAAAATAATAATAATAAAATAATGGTTGACAATATTTTTATTAAAACATTCAAATAATTTTTAATTTGTGCATTTTTAAAATTTTTAATTGCATTACTAAAAATTTAAATTATTAATAACTTTTTATACTAATTCCAGGAAAAAATAAAGATCATTGATTAATCAGTTTACAAAATAAGAATCCTTGAACTATAATTTGCATAAAAAAATTCAAATAATTTCTACTTTATTTTTATTTATTTCTTTTTATTTTAAAATTTTATCTCTGACAATTTAATTAATTAATAACCTTTCCAACAAATCCCGGACATAGCGAGTTTTTATAAAATCATTTAGTAATTCATTGATCAGTTCACAACATAAAAAGCATCAAACTATTATTTCCATTAAAACATATAAATAATTAACTTAGACAATTTTGAACTTATAGAAAAAAGAGGTAAACTCCAGTAGTAAAAGTATAAACAATGCAGTCAATTCTTAATATACTACAATACTACAACCTTATGGTCGATTCCTACTATACCACAATTTTACACAAGATGGAGGTTACCTCTTTTTATATGAAGGATACTCGAAATAATATGTCGAATCTAACTTAAATATTACTACTTATATGGCTAACTTAACACTATGTATACTACTTGCAATCCCTTACTTCTGATTTAATGAAATTCATCCTACTTAACGTATGGCTCACTTTAAACTTCATATACTACTCGACATACTTCAAGTCTGATTTAACACGATTCCTACTACTTATCTGGCTGACTTCAAATTTGGAATACTATTAGCCATCTTACTCGATTTATCATACCTTTTTGGCTGATAAATATTGACTTCTACTACTCGATCCATTCATTTTGGAAAGACTCACATTGAAAAAAGTTACCTCAATAAAACTATAAAATAAACCCAGAAATAAAATATTCCAAGGTTTGACAAAATTGAAGAAATCGGAAAGATTGGAAAATATGATTCGATGTAAAACAAGAAGCAGTTGGGGGGGATTTTGAAATGTGTAGTTCACTCGGAATCGAATTCCACAAATCGCTTGATTGAAGCATTACTTCCTCTGCAATGGAATAAATTTCGATACGAAAATTTCTCAGCGATATGCATGCATCCTGACATCGCTGAGATATTGGTTTCGTCTCTTGCGGTTTAGAAGTGAGATATTTGAATTCCAGATTTCAAAACCATAATTTTATAACATGGGGTGAACACATTTTGTAATTGGAAAATACTTTCATGGCTAGAAACGACAGTTACTTTTTTTGGACATAAATTACACTTTTTATTAAAAAATCTATTTAATCATTTTTGAATGTCATCTGATGCTACATAATATAATATTTGTTAATAATATATTAATCACCTTTAAAATTTCTATAGTTTTTATTTAAAATTATAATTTTGAATGAGAAATTCTAAAATAGATTATTTTTTCAGGCCTTGAAACTAAAATTTAATTTCATTTCGAAAGCCTGAATTTGAAAATATTTGCTTTAAAATTGCTTAATTTTTTGAAGTTTTCAATTTAAAATTGCACTTTGTTGTAGTTTAAATTCAAATATTAAATATCTCAGTTTAATTTCACCATTAAATCTGATAAAATTGCTTTTATATTGGCAGCCTCAATAGTCAGTTTTTAATGTAATCAATTTAGAATTTAATATTCTAAATCGTTTGCTTACGAGTAAGTCATTCTTAAATTAAATAATTTTAGATTTTGATATTCTAAATTATTCTGCACCTACTTTAAACACAAAAAATTTTCTGGTTTTATAAATTCTTTGAAATCGTGGAATACCTAATTGAAAGACCTGATAGTTGCATAATTTTTAGTTCACAGAATTTTTGATTCACAATTTTTTATTAAATGCCTATATGATTAATTCAAAACAATGAAAAATTACAAAAATGATTTGACAAATTCAAGCCATAATAATAAGAAGATTTTAGAACCAGACATCAAAAATAGAATTATTTTTCATTTTTAAATGTTCGAAATTAAATTTATTTTTATTATTTATTATATAAGATAAATTTTTTCATTTTCAATTTTTTTCTTCGGAAAAAAATTTGTTCTTCAAAAAAATGTGTCCAATCAATTTTAATGGCAAACTCTGATTTTTTTATGTATTTGGATTTCTAGAATTTCAGATCCTTTCACTTTGGAACATTTAATTTAGTTCCCTATTTCAATATGTCAAATTTTAATTACTTTTAAATAAAAATGATTTAAATTCAAAAGTTTTCATACTTGATTTTTCTTGTTTAGGAATTGTCCAATTTTCGAAATTTTGATCTGAAATCTTCAAATTTTGAAAATCTTTAACTTGAAATAAAACTGTTCAATTTAGAACACTTTAAATTATAAGTGAAACTACTTCAATTTTTTCTCATTCTATTTGAAATATTTTTTTTTCAAAATTGTACCTAATATAATTACTAATTACTTTTTCAAACTCTGTTAAGAGTTAATATTTAAAAATAATAATAAAATTCACACCACTTTAAGATTCACGAAGAAGAAATTATTCGAAATAGAAAATCGAAACAATTATAAAATTGACAAAATATGAAATTCCACTTTTGGAAAATTTCCTGAGAATAAAATGTTCGTACACTTTTTAAAACTACTGAATTAAAAAATTTTCGACATTGTCAAATTTCCAAAATCAAAAATATTACTGACTGAACAAAATTTTAGAAACTTTTAAATTCACTAATAATATAAATTGTTCAGGAATTTTATTATTGGAAAATTTTGTGATGCGAGATTTTTGTATTTTGGCAATTTTTAATTTTTGGAAATTGTACAGTGTTGGCATATTTATTTTCACAGATTTTCAGACGTCATTTGAATTACAAAAAAGTAGTCAAGCCGCGATGAAAGCGATTGCGGGAAAGAGGAAAGAAAAATTTGCCAGCGTGAAATTGACTTAGCTTAGTCAGGGGAATAATAAAAGTGAAGAAAAGCAAAGTTTTAAGAAACGACCTACACGGAATGTCACTCAAAACTTTTTTAGTCGAACCAACCAATCGACTGGATTAGTGTTTATGGTTTAAAAAAATTGGTTTGGTTTGAAAGACGAATAAATCTGTCACCACAAAAAAATACAGAGGACATGAAAACATTTCGCTGACCCAGCCAGACGATGTGCATGAATAGTAGGCCTGGTTAAAATGAAAAAGCAAGAGTAAAATAAAACACAATAGGGAATTGAACGCGAAAGCTTTATTATTGCAGTGTGAAAATACGAAGCGACATTACAAAGAGCGTTTACTGCGGTGCCCGATTTGCAGATTAAATCGATCGCGCCGTCACGATTAATCGAACAGTGCTACCGGGAATTCTGAAAGAATATTAAACATTTTATTTGTTTTATTATTTTATTATTAGATGAAAAAAAAGCAATTACTCAAAATTAAAGCGACAGAAGGTAAAAAAATTAGATTATTAATATAAATTAAGCTATGAAAAACAAATAAATTTGCAACTTCTATTATTCAGATAAATTTCAAAATTAGTTTGCGAAATTGATTTATGCTTTTCATTACTCTGATTTATAATTTTTACATCTTGCTTATGATATATAAGGTAGCCGTTTTTCTTAAGAAAAAAGTTCCTGGTTTGCAACAATTTTTCACGGTCACTAAAATTAAAAAATTAGAACTACTGAAAAAAATTTTGTTCTTTTGAAATATGCAAAACTAAACTGCAAAGTAAAGCACTAAAAGTCAAAAGAAATTTAAAGAAAACGCTTTTGATTTTTGAACTTTTAAAATTAATGCTTGAGAATTTTTTAGTTTATGCGCTCAATAATTTATACGTATAAAAGGAAAGATTTTTAAATTTTTCGATGAAAAAATTTATAAATTAAATACTATTAAATTACAAAATTTGCAATTTTAAGCTTCAATAAATTAGTATAAAGATTTCGGATCGAAAAATATGAATCCCTGTCAATTCAAATTAATAAAAAAGTAAAAAATAGAATATGAGTCCTCTTCAAATCCAGGACAAAATTTAAATTAAAATGCCCCCCCCCCCTCCTCTCATCTGAATAGCAAAAACAGCAAACCTTTCACCAGCTAACTAAATAAAAATTTAAAAAAGAAAAAATGGCCTCTTCCAGTTTAAAAAATTTGAAAACCGAAATTTTCTCCCATTCAACTCGATGAAAATTTAAGAAATAAACTTTCTTTGTTCCTTGAAGAATATCCAAAATTTTTTTGATTCTAATTCGATAAAAATGTTAAAAAGCAAACAAGTAGCTCTTTAACTTTGAAAAAAACTTTAACGAAATATCTGCCCTTACAAATCTATAAAAATTTCAAAAAAAGAAAAATGTCTTTTTTTTCATTAAAAAAAATTGTTAATCGAATTAAGTTCTCTGCTTTCTGATTCAATAAAAATGCATAGAAAACTACCCTCCTCCAGTTTAAAAAAAATAATAAAATACAAAGTTTACTTTTTTAACTTAATTAAAATGCTTGGAAGAAAAAAGTCTTTTATTTCCGAAGGAATAACCTAAATTTCATCACTTTAAACTCAATAAAAATAATAATAAGAAAGAGAATCTCCCAAATTAGAAAAAATCAAAAACCTAAATTTTGTCCCTTTCAACTCTAGTAGAAGTATGAATTCATAAAAAAGGATTAAAATTCTAATTCGTGAAATAATAAAAATCAAAATTTTCTCCGTTCCATCTCGATGAAAATTAAAAAATGTATAAAATGCCCCTCTACAATTCAACAAAAAGTAAAAGGCAATGACTAGTATTATAAAGTTTCCCGTAATGGTAGACGGTTCCAATTCAGAAACAATTGAGACCAAAATATCCCGCCTTCTAAATTGATAAAAACCTTGAAAACAAAAATATGTCCCCCTTCCAATAAAAAAAAATGAATCGAAATGTTCTTCTTTCTAACATATTAAAAATGTTAAAAATACAAAAATTAAGTTTTTCTGGTTAAAAAAAAAATTAAAAATTCACTCCTCTAACTAATTAGTTTGGAAAAAATTAAAATAAAAAAATGACCTCTAATTATTAAGATAAAAAATAACAAAAATGTTATCCCTATCAACTCAATAAAAATGATAAACATAAAAAAGGGACTTTTTTTATTCAAAAAAAATTAAAAACTAAAATTTTCCCACCCCAAAATCTATTCAAATTTTGAATTAAAAAAATTATTCTTCTTTCAACTCATAAAATATTGCAAATTAAAATCTCCTCCTTTACAACTCGAAAAAGTATTAAAAATATAAAAAGTTCCCTTACAATTCGAAGGCACTGACTTATCTACTTGTTGAAAAATCTTTATTTGTTCGGCTTCCAGTCAATAAATATGTACAGAAAAAGTTTTTTGTCCAATTCGAAAAAAAATTAAGTAACAAAATCTGATCCTCTTTTTTTGGAACTAAAATTGTGAAATTTGAACTTTTTAATACATAACTCCATTTAAGTCACCGATGTAAGGTTTTTGATTCGAAACAGTTCACTTTTAAATTGTTCAGCTTTAAAATCTTGTCTAGAATTGTTTATTCCAAATTAAAAACAAAATATTAGTGATTATTAAGAAATTCTTCTTTTTTAAATTCAAAACAATTTAAATTGAATAAGTCAAAAATGAAAAAATTTAGACTAAAACAATATGCGAAATTAAATAAAAGCGCTTAGTTATTAACTTACAATTTCAAAATAGTTTAAAAAGGTTTTAAGTCATTTAGAAAATAGTTTATAAAGTGTAAATCGGACGTTTAAATTTAACCTACTAAGTTCTTAAATTCTTTGAATTAAGAACGAACGATAAAAAATAAAGATCTAAAATAAAAAACTGGTCCAGTAAAAGATTTCATAATTGTGCATTGTAAAATAAATGATTTTAAAATTTACAAAGTAAACAATTGCACTTAACATTCAAAAAAACTTAAAGTCAAACTTATGTTCATTTAGATTATATCATGTAAAATAAAATTTGTAAAATTCTCAGTCAAAAAATAAATTCACTAATGATATTCGGGTACTTGCAGAAGTATTGAAGTTTGAAAATTTTACAAATCTTCTGAAAAATTTAAAAAAAATTTTTTAGAATTAATTTTTTGCAACAAAAAATAATTTTTAATTTTCCTAGGAATCTAAATAGAAATTTGTATTCTTTTGAAACCTTTTAAACATATATTTACATTTTTTTTTAGATTTTTTAAAATATTTTTGAGTTTTCAATTATTCTCAAATCTTTTCAAAATTTCTATATATTTCTTGAACTTACTTCAATTTTGTATTAATTAATATTTGTTTTGTTTCTATTTATTTATTAAAATTTGTTTTTATTTTCAAATATTTCAAAATATTTTGTTCAAATTTATTTTTATTTTTTCAGGAATCTTAAGAAAATTGTTTTTTATCCTAGAACCTTGAAAAATTTATTTTTAATCTGCAAAAATTTATATTATATATAAACTTACTTGAATTATTAAATGAATAACTGTTAAACTATTATTTATACATTAAAATTTAATATTTTTACTTTTATATAAAGTTCAAAATATAGCAATTAAAATTGCAACGTTCAAAGTTTAAATTTGGCTCTCCGAAATTTTAACGATTCAAGATTTTCTGTTAAATATTAATAAGTAATACAAATTTTTTTTTTGCTTCATTTAAAAAATTTCAATTTAAGTGAATGAAAAACGAATTATTTAAGACCAAAAAAATATTTGATTTAAAATTTAATAGAAGCCTTTAATTATGAATCTATTAATTTGAAATTATTTTAAAATTGCAAATAGTTAATTAAAACAATTCAATTTTTAACGTTGCAATCTGTAAATTAGGTAACTTTGAACAGATTCATAATTGTCGTGTGAAAAAAAAATTGTTCAATTTTTTTATAATAGAACTACAGTTCAATATTGATAATCAACAAATAATTATTTAAGCCTATAACACTGTTTCTAAAAATTTTTTTAACTCAAAATGTATCTCTGAGAATAAAAACTAGAAATGTAAATTTTGCAAAGTAAAATATTTTATAATCACGCATTGTTATCTGAATCATTTCATGATTAAAAAAGTTAAAAATTAAACATCACATTAAAAAAAAGTTGAATCACTATTTGAATTTATTTTATTTCTCTTAAATTTATTTTTAATTACTATTTCTCGGTTTTCCGGCCCAGTGATAACCCTCCCAGCAAGAATATTTCTGAATTTATACTACAATTGTTTATGATATTCGGAAACTTGGAGCCCTTCTTATCGCCTAGATAGTGCAAAAAAATTACGTCTGGGAATGAGCAACAGAAATTCCCAGCAGGACAATGAAAACGGAGTGCTGGCAGAAAAAAGTGGGAACAAAGAGTAGAGAATCCGGGCCCCAGGAGAGTTACGAGCAGAATACCACGAGGCGTGACTAGCCTAACCTAATTTGTTCTCATCTAGGTCTGGCGAGGAATCGCCAAAGAAAATTGCATTACAACTATTGGCGAGACTTGTGTCCTATTCCTATAAAGGTTTCCAGACAATTACACCTTATTTAGGACAGAACGTAGCACGTACTTTCGAAATTTCTTTTCGTTAGCGCGACCCTCCAGAATAAAGTGCCTTTGAATAGTCGGCACAGAGGCATCCAAGTAATTGAATTTGTGAGGCCGATAAATTTGCGCATCAGCCTCTATTTATTTTTCACCTCAAAGAGTATTAATCCATTCATGTTTGAAAAATAGGATTGAGTGGGATTTCTCAATAAAAAATAATGTGGGTTACGGTACTGATGTGTGTGACCGCGAGCGTTATCAGTAAAATGATGGTTGTCTCCCAGAGCACTAGTAGGGTCTTTAAGAAACGTTTAATCAATGTGTATATAATATCAGACACGTCAGATCAAAATGTTTCTAAAATAAAGGAGATAGGGTGATTTTTCACGAAACTAGGGGAATAAATTCTTTTGAAATTCCGACTACTACCGGTGGCAGGCTCGCCTGCCGCGGCAGTCGGGTGCCACCCTAGCTGCGGCCACCGTGGCAACCCCGATGGGAGTGGAATGCTATTTTCCTTTATCTGCAATGGATGACCCTTTCATTGTTATGAGATTAAGGCCTGTTACAAAAACGAAAATTATGAAAACATGAATAAATTCCCTTCTCTAATTAGAAAAAAGTCACCTAACAAGTCTTTGAGTGCATACAAAAATACAATAACTTTTAAATAATGCAGCCTACTAAAATTCAATTTATTAATATTAAAAAAAATTTTAAGTCAACTAGGATATTGCGCAAACTACTTTCTTGAAACTTTATTTTTTTGTTATTGATGATTTATTATTCTAGTTATAAAACCTTTTTTGTTTGAAATTTTGCTATTCAGGCGACATTTTTATTAAACTTATTTTTTTAACTTAAAATTTGGTTGAAAATTTCTGTATTTTGTTGAAACTTTTTCTTTTGTGGTAGCATATTAACCTTCTTAGCGAGTAGTTCAACTTTTTGGTTGAAAATTCATGTATTGTTTTTTTTTTTTAAATTATTCTTTTTTGATATAAAATTAATATTTTTGGTTGAAAATTAATATCGTTAGTTAAAAATTAGTTTTTCATCAATTTTTTTTTAAAACTAAAAAGTCAACTATGTTTTATGGCTTCATATTTTTTATACGTTTTATATTTCTGGTAAAAAATTAATTCAATTGGTAGAAAATTTAAATATTTCGTTGAAATTTTTTTATTTCCTACAAGACTTATTTCTCTAACTAATAATTGAACTATTTTATTTTTGTTAAAAATTTACCTTTTTTAGTTGAAAACTTATCTATTCTGTTAAAAATTTTTCTTTTTTCTCAAGAAAACTAACCTTTACGGTTGAAAATTATACTCTCAGGTTGAAAATTCGATTAAAAATTAAGACATTTACTTGAAAATTTATGTATTTTGTGAAAAAATATTCTTTTCGTGGCAAAGAATTATTTCTTTCTGTTAAAACTTTATTTTCTTGGTTGAAAATTAGTTGTTTTTTAAAATGAAAAATTAAATTTTTTAACTAAAAATTAACTATTACATTTTTTGTCGACTATTTTTTTCAACAATTAATCTTCTTTGCTTAATAGTTATCTATTTGGCTGAAAATTTAGTTTATTTTGTTCAAAACTAATGTCTCTAACTTGAAATTGAACAATTCTATTTTCCTGGGAAATTGACGTATTTAAGTTCAAAATCCATCTATTTTTTTGAAAACCTGTCTTTTTTAATTAGAAAATTCATCTTCTGTGTCACAAATTCCACTGTTTAGTTGAAAATATTTTTTTTTCTGTTGAAGATATATCTTTCTAGTTAAAACTTGATTTCTTTGGTTTAACATTCAACAAATTTCGGCCATAATTTTTTTTTTTTTTGATTCATTTATTTTTCAATTAAAAATGCAGCTATTCCATTTTTATGGTGAATTGATATTTTCTAGTTGAGAAGTCACTTCTTTTCTTTAAAACTCGTCATTTTTAGTCGAAAATTTAATTATTATGAAAGAAAATGCGTATTTTTTTTGTAAATTCAACTTTTTTTCAAAAATTCGACTTTATGACTTGAAAATTCCATATTTAGGCTTATATATTTTCTCTCTATTAAATAAAAATTCTTTTTGGCTTAAAAGTTAACTCTTCTGTAGAAAATCTATATTTTTCTTTGTTTAATTTAACAGTTTTTTAATTTGAAATTTTTCAATTGCAACCTAAGAGATGAATCTGCAACAAATAAATGATTTTTCTTAAAATTAATTTAACTTTCGAAAAGGTAGTTGAACTTTCTACTATGTGGCTTATTTTTCTACCAATAAAGAAGACTTTTTACCATAGTAAGAATAAGAAACTAAACCAAATTGTGCAATTTGCAAGCCAAAGAAAAAAGGATTTTTTGCAAAAAAAGTTCATTCACAACAAAGAAGTTTCATTTTTAATCAAAGAAATAAATTTCAAACCAAAAAAACTTACCATTCAACAAAATAGTTGAATTTACAACGAAGTAATGAAATTTTCAACGAAAATAGAAAAATTTTGAGTCGAAAATATAATAGTAAACTTTTCAGTTGTTGACAAAATAGTTGGGTTTTAAACAAAACTGTTGCATTTTTAGGCTAAAAAGATTGCTTTTAAATCAAAAATATAATATTTAACCTAAATTTAAAAAATTACCTTTTTGCAAAAAAATTTTACTTTTGTACCAAAAGATAAATTTTGTATCCATTTTTAATCTAATTCTAGATTGTAAATATATCTTTTCGTAGAAAACTCATATTTTTTGTTGAAACCTAATTCTTTTTGATTGAAAGGTCTACTATTATGTTACTGGGTTAAAATTTATCTCTTTTGGATACAAGTTCAGTTATTTGTTAAAAAATTAAAGCCAAAAAAGATTATTTTTGTACTAACCATGAATATTAGTTCACATACGACGACATTATGACAAATTAGTTCAATTGTAAAGAAAATTGTTGAATTATAAGCCAAAGGGGATGAATTCTAAACCAAAAATATAATAGTTGATTTTTAAATTGAAAAGTATTAACTTTTATCCAAAAAGATGACTTTTCTACCAAACAACAAATTTTTAATTTAAACGGACGAATTTCATATCCAAAAAGGCGATTTTTCGAAAAAATGGTTGATTTTTTACGAGAAAAAATGATTAGAAAAATAGTTAGATTTTTATTTAAGAAAGATTTCAGTACAATTTTTGATATTAGAATGTGAATTTTCAACAGAAAGATAATTTTTAACAAAAGTTTAATTTTCACAATAGAATTATTTTCAACAGAAATTTGATTTTGTTCAAAATTATTTAAATTTTTAACCAAATAATAAAAATTTTTTGCAAATAGTAGAATTTTTCATCAAAAGAGATGAATTCTGAACCAAAAATACAATAGTTGACTTTTGAACTAAAAAGTATTAACTTTCAAATTGCTGAACAACCAATTTTTTATTTTTAAGGATGAATTTTCTATGCAAAAAGACGATTGTTTAGCAAAACAGTTTGGCTTTTAAACATTAAAGATGACTTTAAAAAAATAGTTGAATTTTTAAGCAAGAAAGATTTTAGACGTTTTTCGACGTCAAAATATGAATTTTCAAGAAAAGCTTAATTTTCGACAAATGGTGAATTTTTAACAAAAGGTTAATTTCCTACCAAATTAGTTGCACTTTAAACCAAATAATGAAATTTTTTTCAAATAATAGAACTCTAATTAAACAAAATGTATTCTGAATAAGAAATATAATATTAAAATTTTAAAGAAAAACGCCTAGTTAAACAAATGTACATTAAAGGGTTTATTTAATTAAAGAAATAATTAGAACTTAAAAAAATGTACGATTACTATAAATTGTGCTAATTTTCAAAATTGTATAATTACAATTGGCGAATAGTACGAATTATAAGATAGTAATTAATGGAATACAATGTGAAAATTTCAGCTGACGTAATAAAAGATTCCTACTTTCCAAATGAATGAATGGAACAGCCAGAGAGAAGATAAATTAAAGATAGGACATTTAAGGGAAGACAATGTGAGTAAAAAGGAAAAAAGTAAAATGCCATAAATAAGAAAAGCGTCAACTTTGCGAGTCAATTGGATGAGCACAATGTGCTAGAAAGAAGCATAGATCAAGTTTCTTAAGGAAGCGAGAGGTAAACGTTTCTACTTTTCATTTCCTAGGACTTTTGAACGTGTCTGAAACGTACAAGGGCGGACATTGTGAGGATTTAATCGCCTTCCTTTTCCGATTCTAGCTGGTATAAATCACGAGGAAACATAAATAACATTTCCACGCTGGAGAATGCTTTACGAGTGAATAGGGTAGGGGTAAAGGTAGAGAAGGGTAAAAGACGTAATATATCGAGGTGCCAGAATTTAGTTTCTTCTCGTCTTTAATGAACCCTAAATTTCCTCCAAGGTACAGCAAGTTTAAGTCATTTTAAAACCTAAATAACACATTTAAAACTTAAAAAAAAAGTATATAAAAGAAAAAAAACAGTGCCATTCCGAATCGCCGCATAAAATGGAGACTCGAATAAAAAAATCAGGGAAGAAGAGAAAGGGGATTAAGGAAGGGATAAAGAAAGGGGAAAAGTGAAATGAGAAGAGAAAGAAAAAAAGAAAAAGTGAAAGAAGAAAGTGAGGAAAAAGGAAAGGGGAAAGGTAAGAGAGACACAGAGAGATTTTTCGATCCAGACATATCTTTTTTCAATGAAATAAAACAATTTTAGATTAAAAATTAAAAATTGAAAGTTAGTTTTCTTACAGTCAGAAAATATATATTTTTTTACCATGAAAGATAGATTTTCAACACGAAAAGACGTATTTTTAACAAAACAGTCAAATTTTCAACAAAATAATTAAGCCTGAGAGAAATTATTTAAATTTTTAACTTACAGGGATAAATTTTTAACTCAGCAGTTAAATTTTTAAGTAAAAGGACTGACATTTAAAAAAAATAGTAAAATTTAAGAAGATGTATTGTCAACCAAATATTTCAATTTTTTAGCAAAAAAGATACACTATAAAATAAACATGGATCAGTTAAACTTTTTGTCAAATTAATTAATTTTCAACAACAAAGAGTGCATTTTCCGCAATATTCTTCAACTTTTAATCAAAATAGTTGAATCATCAAACAAACAAGATGAATTTTAAACCAAATAGTTGAATTTTCTACAAAAAAGGTTTTTTGTGATATAAAAAATGAAAAATGTCAACCAAATTGTTTAATTGTCAAGACAAAAAGGCGATTTTTCCACAAAAATGTTGAATTTTTAACACAAAAAAATTATCTTCTTACAAAATAGTTTATTTTTCTACCAAGGGGATGAATCTTCAACTGCAGATCAACTTTCAATACCGTGAATTTATTTTTAATCAAGCAGAATAATTTATTTGAAAGAACCAATTTTTAACAAAATAGTGTAATCTTCAACCAATAAACTTTAATTTTCGAGAAAGCTAATGAAATTTTAACCAAGTAGTTAAGTTTTCAAACCAAACAATTAAATTTTTAACGAAAAAGTTGAATTTTCTATGAAGAAAGATTTTTTAGTCAAAAAAAAAAACAAATTTTTAAAAAATTATCAAATTTTCAATCCAAAGGGCCAATGTTTTACAAAACAACGTCATTTTTTACCGAGAGAGATAATTTTTTAACAAAATAGTCAAATTTTTAACAAAATAATTAAATTTTCAACATAGATAGATGAATTTTCAACAAAATGATCAAATTTTCAAAGAAAAAAGAAGAATTTTTAACCAAATGGTTGAATGTTTTAACAAAAAAGAATTATTTTTAACCAGAAAGCAATTGCATTTCCATCAAACCCTTAAATGTTCAAGCTGAAAGGTCGAATGTTTTAAAAAAAAGTTGACTTTTAAACAAGAAAAAATAAATTTAAAAAAATCATTTTCAATCAAGAAAAAGATTTTTTTTAAATGTATTTTTAACTAAAAATAATTAATTTTTAGACTAAATGTTGCAATTATAGGCAAATTGTCGAATTTAGAAACAGAAGAGATAGATTTTGAACGAAATATTCGAACTTCAATAAAACAGTCCAATTTTCAAAAAAAAGAAGAAATTCCTGGTTAACTAAAATGATTTTGTTTGTGATAAAAAACTTTATTTGTGCTGAAATAGTTGAAAAATATGTGAAAATTAAATTTTTAGTAAAAAAAAATAGTTAACAGAAATTTTTTATTAACAAAATAGTTCAATTTTTTAAGATTTCTTAGTCCAGAAAGAAAAAAAATGTCATTCAAGTTGTTGGACTTTTAAGCTACACACAAATTTTCTGCAAAACAGTTAAATTTTTAATCTGAAAATATGAATTTTTGACAAAAAAGTTAATTTTTAATAAGCAATTGCATTTTCAACCAAAAAAGGCGATTTTTCAACTAAAGAGGATACATTTTCAGCCAAAGAGATAAGCCTTTAACAAAACAAAAATTTCACAGACTAGTTCAACTTTTACAAATGTCATTTGATTTTCAATTAAAAGAGATCAATACTTAAAAAAATAGCAAAACTTTTGACCGAAAAGATTAATTTTTAATTAAGATAATAAACTGTAAGCTGACATGTTAAAATTCACAACCGCAAAAAATAATTTTCGAGCAAAAGAAACGAATTTCAATCCAAAAAGATGAGTTTTCAGCTAAAATAATGAAGATGAAAAAAATTAATCTTTTGACGAATAATGTAACAGTAAATATATTAACCAAGAAATATTTACATTTCAAATCAGAAACAGTTAAATTAAACAAAGAACAATGAATTTTCAACAAAACAGTCAAAGCCTTAACTAAAAAAGTTAATTTTCAATTAAAATGTTGCTTTTTCATTGAAAAGATGAAATTTTTACTGCAGCTTATGAACTTTCAGTAAAAAAATACGAATTTTCAGAAAAAATTTAAAATTACAGCCAAGAAAGATTTCAGGCTAATTTTCAAAATCGAAATATGAATTTTTCAAAAAAGCTTAATTTTTCAACAAAATGGATTAATTCTAAACCAAAAAGACGAGTTTTTAACAAAACAGTTAGATTTCCAACTGAAACCTGAAGTAGGGAAAAGAAATAGAAATACTAGGTAAATAATTTACTAATCAGAATATTATACCAGGTTGGCTGCAAAACTGAACTTTCAAAATTTCCAACTTTTTTCCTTATCAATTTTTTATTTTTGCTGACTATTAATATTGAAAGACCAGAATCTTAATTTTGTAAAAATTTTAACACAGAATCTTTTATAATCGGAATAAAACAAATTTAAATAAATTTTTTTAAATTTATTGTCCTTGAAAGTCACTTAAAGTAACTTTCAAAGACCATCTTTAACTTTTGCAAAATTTTTTCATAATTCCAGACTATCTCCTGAATATTCCCTGATTCACAGATTATACCTGATTTTTAATTTTTTAAACTCTTTGAAATTTTCAAAAATGTCATAAAATGAAAATGTGATGTTATCCACCCAAAATTCCTTAGAATCTTTTGAAATACATTAAAATATTTCTAATTTAAAAAATTTTTAAAAATCTCTAAAGACTTTTCATAGCTGTTTATACATTTTTTAATTATTTGTTTATAATTTTAAGAAAGTGACTGAAGAGATATTTCAATTTTGAAAAGCAATTAATTTTTTTCTGATTTTCAGGTTATCCCTGACCTCACCCTGATCCTGGAGTACAAAATTTTCAAAACTAAATCAATATTAATTACATATAAAAAAACATATCTGGAGAGAAATAAAATAATAAAAATGCGATATAAAATGCAATACTGAACCAGATGTTATCTCTTATAGCAAACCGCGATAATAACATTCAGAATCAATTTGTTTTCTGGTCGGGTCGCAAATCGAATTGCCCCATCGGTTTCATCGTCGCTACAATT